>CBVK0102063751.1:0-17447 GCA_900067695.1 Picea abies
GGATATAGTTGAGTTGCCAGCTGGAAGAAAATTGGTTGGTAGCAAATGGTTGTTCAAGAACAAGTTTAATGCACAAGGTAAAGTGGAGAAATACAAAGCTCGGTTAGTAGAAAAAGGTTATTCCCAGGTAGAGGGAATTGACTTTGGTGAGATTTTTTCTCCTGTTGCTAATTTACTTCTATTAGATTTATTTGATATATTACTGTTGCTTTTGATCTTGAAGTGGAACAGATGGATGTGAAGACAACATTCCTACATGGGGATCTGGAAGAAAAAATCTACATGAAGCAGCCAAAAGGCTTTGTAGTAAAGGGAAAGAAAGAGTTGGTATGTAAGATAAATAAGTCACTATATGGTCTGAAGCAATCACCTAGGATGTGGTACCAAAAGTTTGACACATACATCCTTGGATTGGGATTTGTAAGAAGTAGGGCTGATCACTGTGTATATTCCAAGTAGGTTGGTAATCACTTCATTTATGTAGTGTTGTATGTTGATGACATGTTGTTGGTAGGAAATAACATGGATGTTATCAAGGAGGTGAAATCGTAGCTATCCTCCAAATTTGACATGAAGGATCTCGGTGCTGCTAACTTCATTCTGGGAATGGAGATTAAAAGAGATCGTGCAAACAAGAAAATCTGGTTGAATCAGAGAAAATATGTTGAGACGATATTGCAGAGGTTTAATATGCATGGAAGTAAACCGATCAAGGTTCCTATTCCTATAGGTGTAAAGTTATCTGCAAATCAGTGTCCTAAGACACAAGAAGAAGAAGAGGACATGTCTCATGTTCCATATGCCAGTGCAGTTGGCAGTTTGATGTATGCAATGGTCTGTACTAGACCAAACATTGCACATGCAGTGGGATTTTTGAGCATGTATATGTCAAAACCAGGGAAGGAGCATTGGACAACAGTAAAGAGGGTCTTCAGGTATCTTCGTGGCACCACCAATTATGGATTGTGCTACCAAGGAAGACCAGGATTGGACAGAGTGGTGGACATACATGGCTTTGTTGATGCATACTGGGTTGGAGATCTGGACCACATAATATCTACAAGTGGGTATGTGTTTAACCTATTTGGAGGAGCAATCAGTTGGATGAGCAAAAGACATGTTGTAGTGGCACTCTCAACTACAGAAGCTGAATACATGGTAGCCACTCATGCAAGCAAGGAACCAATGTGGTTACAAAGATTGTGTTAAGGTATTGGGTTGGTACAACAAGCAGTGGGATTAGATTGTGATAGTCAGAGTGAAATATTCCTATAAAAGAACCCAACTTATCATTCGAAGACAAAGCATATTGATGTTCAGTATCACTTTGTGAGAGACATGGTTGAGGAAAAGAAGGTGTTGCTGGAAAAGGTTGACACTTTGAAGAATGTTGCAGATTCATTGACAAAGTCTGTGAGCACAGAAAAGTTCTCCTGGTGTAGAGTAACAATGGGCATTATTTCCCTAGATTGTTGACTATATAATCCCCTAGACCCCTGGATGCAAAGAAAACAACAAGTGGGAGAATGTTGGGCATGTATTATATTCTTTACATGTGTGTGTGTGGGTGCGTCAGATATGACAACTGCATTTGATGATCCCTCGTAGTAGTGTTCCGCTTGTGCCGTGTGCATCGGGCGCTTTCCTAGGGGGGTCCCAGGGTGGGGGGCAGGTATGCCCCCCTTGGTGACGCACAACGTTCGGGGTAGCGCCCTGAATTTTTTTTTTGGGTGGTTTTTGCTATTTTTGGCGGATTTTTCTATTTTTAGCGGTTTACTAAAAATAATCCTGGTTTTAGGGATTAGGGTTTTGGTCTCTACAAAATACCTAAAAACATTGTATATATTGTATAGTGAATGGTGAAATTTGATATAATGAATATAAGAAAGGTTTTCCCGGTTGAGGGTTTCCGGTATAAAATCTCTGTGTACTCTGTGTATGAGCCATTGATTAAATTCTGTTTTTCTTAAGAATCTATATGCATTGTTTTACTTCACAGGTTTAAAACTTACAGGAAGTGAGGTAATGATGACAATGAAATATTATTCATATCAACATCTTTGGTAATGTCTAATATTTGGAATCCAAATGTCTCTGTATCATTATTTGCATTTCTCTCCTCGTCTACCATATCTCCAAATAACACGTTATAGGCTGTTGGTGATGTCTCCCCACTAAGTGATGGTTCAACCACTGGTTTGGTTGGTATATCCAATTGTTCCAATACTTTGTGTGTTGTTCCAATGGCAGATTCAGTCTATTTTACCACCACCTCTGTCTCTTTTCTAGCTCTCCCTTCTGATTTGGTTGTTAGTGCTTCCCTTCCTACTTGTTGTAATATGTTTTCAATATGAAAAGTAGCTTCATATTTAGGAACTTTGGTTGTAGTTCCAATTAATTCCTTTAAACTCTCCCCTCTAAGGATTTTTCCTACAAAAACATTAGCTGAGTTAGTATGGGAGGTTTTTCTTAATTTTTCTATAACATTGGGGGGTTTTCTTGAATTTTCTACAATTTTAGATGCAATAAATCTACCTTTTCTATCTCTACGTGTATGCATAAAAAGAAGATCTAAATACTAACTCAACACAAAATTTAACTACTAAAGGTAATGTGGAAACTTGACTTTGGAGAAACCCCACTAAAGTGGATGCATAGGCTCTTCCCTCACATCTTATCGTCTCCTCCCCGCCCTCAGGTCATCCTTAAAACCACTCTAAAACCATAAAATCAATCTAATGAAAAAAATACCTATTATCATTTACAACTCCCCAGCAACGATGCCAAAATGTTGGTGCAATTATATGTTCAATGTATTGCAATCATTTAATATGTCTATCTAGTTTCTTAATTAATAGAGTTGATGTACTACATGTACCAATAATAGATAATATCCTATGTCTGTTGAGTATATTCTATGCAAGAAAACACGTTCGAAACCAAATACTATGTTTTCATACCTTTCAAATAACACTTCCACACAATTCAAAATTCAGAAAGGAAAATTTATCAACAAGCATATAATATATAATTCATGCTCAAGTGATGGATATGTTCATTGTTGGCTCATGAAAGGTAAAGATGAACTATGGTTCTATCTCCTGGAACAAATACACAAACAACAATTAACACTCTGCATAAATTTAAAAAAAGAAACTTAATCAAGATTAAAGGAATTACCAGACAAGGTAGAACACTCCATTATAAGTGCATGTATGGTCAAAGATGGAGGTCTTAATTATGCATGTGTTTGCAAGGTGTAATCTAATCAAATCTGGAAAATAAATCTAAGTGTAGTGGAATGCTCCATTACAGGATCATGTATGGTGAAATATGGAGATCCAACATGTCCTTGGATTTGCAGAACAAAAACAAACACTACAACATTTGATCTAAACAAAAAGCTAAAGCACTTGAATCGAATGATTGTTCTCACAGACTCACAAAAAGATGTCAAATCATTACTCAGAAATTGTTACACTCAGAGATCTCACATTACACACACAAATTTCACTTACTCACAATTACCAGACATCAGTATGAACTATTATTAAATGTATCAATGGAACATGACAGGGATGGAATTAGATGTTGTAATCAAACATAAAATTACTTTGTTCACACACACATGAAACCAGAATCATATTCACAATTAATTACAAAGAGACTTACCTTTGTTGGGTCGGTGGGCCCTTGCTGTATCAACAAGAAAACTCTTAAGAGAAAATTACAAAAGAGAAGATGTAAATGCACACATATAATCCATAAACTAAAATTGTATCATTACTTAAAAAAAATGGAGGTACAATCCATAGTTTTTTGAGAATCAATCTTACAGCATAACAATGCTTAATTCTATATTTGTATATGCCTATAATCTACAAGGCTATCTCTTTAAAGAGAAGCAACTGTTACAATCCAAGTTTGAAGATAACATTAAATACTTGCATAACTATTAAAATTGGATGATACATTGATTTTTAAGGGAACGATTTCATCCTCATGACATGAAGTGCATGAGTGATGAAATGTATCATGGTCTCCAACAAACAAAGAATGTTCGAACCAAAAAATTCCTTTGACCCATTGAGAACAATCTTTTTCAAATAGCCAAGCCAGGGAATTCAGAACGAGTATCGGACACAAACAACTACATAACTTGGTAACAGACACACACAGTCATACAAGTCAGTACCAGATGAGCGTAAAATCAATACTGGATGATATCAACAACGAGTACTAGATGATCTCATCAACGAGTACCGGACGATTTCAGCAACGAGTATTGGACGATCTCAACAACGTCGGATGATCTCAACAATAGTAATTGTTGTCATGAAATATACTTGAACCATCCAAAGTAATTAGAAAGTTCTAAACATCAAATATTCAATCCTAATTATTAATAAATCATCATAAGTTATGATTAAACATCAGTTACCTCATATGTACGCCATAATTGTTAAATGACATGTTTGATGAGGAAAGCAGGTAGAGAGTGCATAAGTATTAAGCAAAAATATCCAGGATATGGGAAAGATAAGGCAATTGGAGGTGACAAAAAGGAGGCTCAACAATCCTTATTATGGTTCTTCGGGTTCAAATCTAGATGTAGCTTTCAACATTTCTCTTCAGTTTAACCATCAATATTGCAATGGTTGCAGTGGTTGTTTGGATCCTTTCACTAATGTGCAGTGGTTGTCATCTTTTTATCTTTCTTTTTCCAGTTATTCTTCTCCTCCTTATAATATTCTTGGTGATATTTTTATTTAGGATCACTTGGATATCCTTTCTTATGGTCTATGTTCTCTAGATATTGTTCTTTCACAAAAACCTCATCAATGGTCCTAGGTTTGAAGAGCATCACTTGATTTTTCAAATGACTATGTAGACCCCCCAAATATTTTAGGAGTACATATGGGTTATTAGGAGAGATACACAACATTAGAGATAATTTTAAGGGTGGATATTTATCTTAAAATGTATAAACCTTGGCGAATCTTACTAGTCCTTAATATGCAAACTATAATTTTTTTGGCAATATTTTTGTAAAAATATTCAAATTTATAAGGATTTTATATATAGTCTTGTATAAAATTTGGGCTATTTTTAAGGTAAAATGATTTTATTCTATATAATTTGGGCTAATAATTTTTAGAAAAAATGGAAATTGGCGAATCATTTTTTGGGAAAAGCATGAAAAATTAGCCCATGAACGAAATTTATCCCTACCCAACATGATCACCATCTTCCTAAATTTGGTGGTGTACTCTTGCAAACTCTACCATTTCCTCTTCCTAAAGTGATAATGGATCCATTGGTCCTCTACATTTCCAGTAGGGTAGAAGTGGGACTTGTTGAGGTTCTAAAATCCTCCCACTTATTTACTAGTGGATCACCCTCCAGCCTAAGAGTCTCCATGTGGTTTTCCCACTAGGTTAGTGCATATCCTCTAGTTTCAGTTGGGAAAATGAAATTGTCTTCTCTTCATCTATATTATGGACACTCAAATACACTTCTAACTATTGAAACCAATGATTCAACTTAACCACATCAATCTCACCTTGATAGGGTTTGATGTCCACTTTCTCTTCCATTTTGAATAGATAGTATGAAAGAGTGATGGCATTGGAACTTGGTTTCTCTTTCTCGGGCTCTTTTCTTGATTGCTTTTCTGTGTCTTCACTATCACTCATTTTCCCCTTAGATCCAACTTCTGATTTAGAGCCACCAACCTCCCTGAAATGTCTAAAATTGTTTGCTAGGTCTACCATGAAGAGGGCCATATTTCAAGAGATATCATTAAATTTATCTTCCAACATTGATAATATTTCTTCCAATGCATAGCGACGGTTGTTATGAATAGAATCATGTTCCATCGCTAGGGTTCTACGACTTCCTTCTTAAGACAATTTTACGATATTGAAAATTTCCACAAATACCCAAAAGAAAACTATTCTGATACCAATATGATTTGTAAAATATTGTGGATATTCCACTGGAACAATGTTATTAGAGAAATATCACTAGTATGGTAAGTAGATATCCCTTATTGATCCTATACAAACAATCGGGCTAGACTTCTTATTGTTTCTCTAGATGCAAAAAAATTGTTTTCCTTTTAACCAAGAAGGGGATTAATCATACCTTTAGGTTGATGGTTTTCCTCGACGTATGTCCCAAGTATTGCATCTCCTAATATCTAAATCCATATCCTACAATCTACTTCCTACACACAAGGGTACAAACAACCACCTATCTACTATCCTTCTAGTGTTAGAAAAATCAAATTCACTACATCTATCTTGATGTATTGCTTATAATATCATATCCAAAAATTTATGAATTAAACACAAATTGTTTGGGGGAAAACCAATGATAAATTGATTAAAACATATTAAATACATCAAGTGTCATACCTTAGATGTTTATGCACTCCCCTTTGGCTCCTTTCTCCTTTCTTTTTCTCATCTTCTTGATCAAACTAGGATATCTGATTTCTGGCTATTGTGAATAGGAAAAGCATCTTTATTATTGGATAACATAACTATGCAAATGATTCTTCTTTCTTTTTATCAAGACTTTCCTTTCTTATAGAGATACTTAGAAGAGGCTTGGTAAAGCTTCTAGATATTGTAGAACCCAATAGAAACTCGAATTATGTGAGTTCCTAGGCTCACTCCATGAAGATACATCTCACCCATCGCTTAGATATTCATAACTTATTGAATCTAGAAGGTTACATAGATCATCACTTGTGTCACTACAGATAAAATACGATGATCATCACGTGTTGTCTCCTATGAGTGCTGTGATGACCCTAAAATAATTCCCAAATATCAAGAAAAAATGTTCTTTGAATTTCATCTTCTGTTGGATTCCCTTCTTGCTTGTAGGGTGAAAATTAAGGCTATAACATATGCCCCCTAATGTGTGAGGTCAGGAAAGGAATGAATGGTCGAAACACACTACAATAAAATAGTGTCCATGTGAGGCAGCATGAGAAGAGAACAAAGGAGGTCCAAAGGTCAAAGAGTACCTACAATCAAACACCAAGGATGAATGTATATATAGACCATCCCCTAGGTAGGCATAATCAGACTTTGAAAAGCATGGACACCAAAAAATACACTGTGGATACATGGCATGAAATGAAATACCATGGACATGAAATAATACATGGTGGATCCATGTCATCAATGAGATCATATCCATGAGAAAATACAATGTGGATCTATGACACAAAATATATACATCAGGAAGACAACGAGCACTGAGGAAAGTGCCCCTAAAGTCTTCAAAGTACTCATTGATAAGTGATATACTCCATTACTGTTAAGAGGAAAATCTCTCTATGGCTAGGGGTAAACCACAACAAACAGAAATGACTACAAAAATCAACTCTAATTTTAGATATGCTATATAAGTAATTATGCTAACAAGACAATATAAAGAGCCTACCTCATCCAAAAGTTCGATGAAGTGCATCGTTGAGCACCTAACTCAAAGAAAAACACCTACAACTTCTCCTCAACAACCAAGAAACACAATCATACGGTGATAATATATAAATTTATCACATTCAATAGCATAATCCATCAATATTCATAACAAATATTCCCATGGAATAACAATTCAAATATTTTCAAGACATTAATTAGATGAGAAAATATTATTTATATTAAAATGCAATCAACAAAAGTGAATGAATTACAAACTTTCGTGTTGGCATGGTTCAGAACTGAGAAACTAAGTCCCTTCCAGCTGGGCCTCCACCACTTCAATCCTCCAACAAAGGCAAGCTCATATAAGAGAGACAATGACATTCTCAATCAAGTAGGGAAGATCTCGGGGCCTGAACAATGTGTTCAAACATAAAAGGACAAAGGGATGTTGACTCAATATGAAGTGAATATTTTCTCTAGAGTAACTTTTCTCTCAAAGTTGAATTCTTCTCCTCTTTTCCATAGCTTGAATTTGGCCCATTTATAGCCTTCAAGTAGAATCAAAGGGCTGAGTCAAAACATTTCCAGTATATGAAAGGTCAAGGATCATTGATCTCATGACATGACATGGAAACCCGACACCATTTTTTAATTTTGGGCACAAAACCCGATGTATGTGGGTTGTAGTGGTGCAACCTACTTATACGCATGATGTATAGCTGTTAGGGTGTGTATATGTGGAAAAATATTGTTTTTAGCTCTGGGATTTGCAACAAGGGACTTCAAGTCTGCATAGGGAAATGGAAAAAGGCCTTCTAAGAAAATTTTCATAAGGTGAGGCAAATATTCCTATAAAATATTCCCCCTAATGTGTGAGGTTAGAGGAGTATTTGCGATGGTCGAAATACATTATAATACCCATAAGTGGAGTAATGGGGACCCAACTAGAAGAATTAGTTGCTCATGAGAATATTACAATCAGTACTGAATTTGCACACATGGCTACCAATTTGAATTACACTGTAGATCCCTATGAAAATATACCAAACAATCGTTCATGGCCATGAGTAGGAAATAAAAAGGTGGCTATATGCCAAAGGATGTCATAGTCATGAATAAGGCCCAGTAAAACTAGTCTCAAAATCACTTTGAAGATGTTTGTATACAATGGAGTACAATCTGATCTCTCATGTTCACTAAAGTCACATAGGTACTGGTCCAATGAAAGATAACAAAAACTCAGGAAAGTTGCGACTATGAACTGATGTCTTCAAGTTTTCTACACGATCCACCAAAGGTGTAATTCTACATCGTGTGAATAAAAGATTTGAGGTTGAACACAATTAGACTTTGTTTGGTTACCGGTCATTAAGGTATATCGTTAACAAACACAAGACAACCTACTGATAATGAAAGTAGGTATCAAGGCACTGACTACATTCTTACAAGTGTCAATAAAGGCGTCAGGATCGAACACTTGAAGAATCCATCGATCAAGAGACATTGATGTATTCCCAACTGTCGATGGTGGGAGAACCTACCACTAATGAGTGCAAGCCTCTAGGTACTCATAGGACTCTAGGTCTCATTTCCAGAATATATGGGATGAAGTCAATGGAAGGAGACCCATTGAAATGAGAGCATTGAGACATCTCTCATCATTTAGCATGAGGTACAAAGAAGGAGCTTGATGATTTGGATGAAATCGAAATAAGAACATGTTCACGAACCAATGACCCTGTGCGTATTTTGCATGTACTAGATGTAAGCGGTACACGAAAAAGACCCTATGAATATAAGCCAATAAGGACAATTGTTGAAAAAGGAAAGGAGACCACCAATAAGGATAATGGAATCCAAGACACTACATGAATTCCAATGTGTGAATAGATTTCTTGTCTTCAAACACAAGGGAAACCACCCAGTCAATGACCAATGATGAAATGTCTACTGCTGGGTTCAAGGTTACCTACCAATGAGGACAGCAGGAGCAGGTTGCACAATAGGACTACAACTGCATGTGATTATGAGGCACACTGAGGGTATGACCGACATGCAAAGTCAAGAGTTCTAAGGAATGTTTGACACAGGTTGATAGACATCATTTGAACAAGAGCATGAGACATATGGAAGACTTTGGAAGCATAGAATCAACGATGAAACTTTGAGATGTAGAAGGCATCAATAAAAATTTCCATAGGGACTGGAAGAGTAACCAGTCGGGGGAGTAAACTCTCTATAACAAGATCAGCTTCCTAATATCATGCTAAACCCAAAATTTTGATTACAAGTGGACTCAATTTTTTTTGCTCTGTTCAAAGGAGACACGACTGCTGCCAATATAAGATAGTATTATTTTCCCGCCTTTCTTTTTTGTTTTTTCATAGTCAAATGAATGTTATGATACAAAGGAGGAAATGAGTGTCACAAGTAACAAATCTAGTTCCAATAGTGGAACATACCTATGCTCAATGCAAGGAGGTGCATGCAGGAGATGGACACTCAGGGGAATGTTTCCTATTGGGTATAGGGTGTCAAGTTGAAAAGGACATAAACAAGGCAATACTTGGTTGATGATGCAAACTGCTGAGGTGAAAGTATTATAATTCAAAAGAGAGAACTAGCAATAGGCTCAATACTGCAAGCAAGCATATGAGATGTAATTACAACTTAACGCCAAAAAATGTCCATTTTCATAATCTTAGTCTACTTGGTTTGAAAAAGGGATAAACTTGCACCAAATAGACGTCTTTTCAAATCCAATTTATGAGTGTGAAAGAGACAAGTTCACTTGACAATCTTTTTGATTTTTGAGAGAGTCATAAAAAATCTTAAATCGGACTCATTGGGAGTCCTCTAGGTATAGGTCAACATGCTTATGAGTAAGACATGAGGTTAAAACATCAAGTCATGTATTAGCTATAAGGGAATCCCGGTCCTATGGACAAAAATCTCTACATGGGCATCGAATGAAGCGCGAGATCTAACTAGGGTACCCATGTTTGGTAAGTCTCTACCATTTGATAATGACACTTCTAGTTACAGATAGAAGGTTTTGTGTCACTATAAAATGGGTTCATACCTAAGGAATATGGGTTGCAGTCATAGGATGATGCAAGTGTGCATGATGGATTGGATACCTATCCTATATGTTGGGTGACGAAAATACATGTCCAAAGTTACGAATGGGTAACATGGCGCTGAAAACTACAAGAATCGCTGGATAAAGTTACCAAAACCAACTCCATCCACTATCATATTAGTCCATTAGGCCAAAATATTGTACAAAACTATGTAAAGTGGGTAAAATTTTTCTATAAATAGTAAAAAAAATGATTTTACTATACCATTTGTATTTTTTACCCAAATAGTGGATTTTGGACCAAATTGCCTCTGAATTTCAACTGTTGATTGCGGTAGCTACGAGCAACGGAATCAAATACCGTCTCAACTAGGTAATTCATCTTTATATCCTCTTTATTTTCAATGGATTAAAATTTGTAATTAGGACTCTTGTTTTAAGTTATTTAAGGCGCAACTTCAAAATTGATGTGTACACGGGCTACAGTTTATCGGGTCGTGTATACGCGTACCTATATGTGACTGTTTGAAAAAGAACCAGCATATAGGAAGCCCTATACGTGACTGTGTACACTATATCTTTCTTATATGTCTATGGATAAGTTTTTTTATATTTTTCTAACTCAAAAAATGGTTTGAATCTTGCAGGATGGTGCTAGAGTGGAGAGAAAGAGAGCATGAAGAGGTGGATTCCGCAGTGGAGAGAGATCTAGGGGCCCAAATGGCCTTAAATATATGTGGGATATATAATTTTTGGGCTCTCAAAGGTATGAGGGATTAAGTGAGGCTGCTGAATAGTTTCTTGTGATCTACTAAGATCCGGATATTGCGACCTTCAACCTTAATGGACAACCATTAAGGATTGAAGTTGAGGACATCTACTTCTTGACGGGATTGTCACGTCGAGGTCAGGTGGTAAACCTCAAATATCGATGAGATAGGAGTGGCATTAACATCAAGGATTACATATCCACTCATTGCATTGCAGGGACTGAGAAGGTAGGGAGCCAACTCCCAATTAGAGTGATCAACAATATGAGTCTCAAGATTGTTGTCCTAGTTTTGAAACAGATCACAGGGTCAGCCTCTTTGCACTAGGAACCAAGACCACTTATTTTGTATTTAGTGGATTTCTTGCGATGCACGATGTATGACTAGTGCACCTCACTGCTGGCCAACATGAAGGGCCAACTGACATACTACAAACTAGGTAGAAAGAGGTAATTAGGGTTTGTGTCTATCCTTTGTAGTTTTTTCTTTGAGCGGATTCCAGGCTTGGGCCCTAGAGTTGAGATTATTCTTTGTGGACCTCACAATCTAGACATGGCATGATGGATCGAGGTGATGAGGCAGCAGGGGAGTGGTAGGATGCTAACACTCTACAACGATGAATTTTTATTCTAGTGGAGTTGACAGGTGATGGATCTGGAGGACTACCCTTACGCAGGGATTGACTTCAGAGGAGATCCAGATATGTTGTTACCACTAGGGTTTGTCTATGGAGACATAGGTATGTCAAATGTTTTTTGAATATTTCATTTTTTTGTATTTTTTTATAATAAAAAAAAAAATAAAATTGGATGATGTCAAGTACTAACTAACATATATGTGATGTAGACATAGGTCCATGACGATCGGATGTACTTCCATGACATCGACAGAGGCACTAGGGAGATGATCCAGCAGGAGGGAACACATAGAGAGTGCTTCAAAATGTGTAGGGAAACCTGTTTCATTTGATGCAGAGGATTCTGATGGTTCAGGTAGAGGATTTGTCGGAGGCGATGCAATGACAGGTGGTAGGAGTGCCCCGTGCTTGGGTAAGACTATTTCTGCGTCTCAAAAACACCATAGTATGCTATCATGACACTCATCTGGCACCACAGGTGTAGATGTCGTGACTATTGTATGATTGGACATATATGTATATTGAGGGTGGTAGCCCTAATTTTGTACTATAACATCATATATTTTTGGAGAGATGAAATATAAAAAACATTGATCTTCGACTTTACTTATATTAAAATGTATAAATTTATGAAATATTTTTCTTTGCTTTAGTTACGTGACAAATTCCAATCTAAAAAAAATTAGCATATGCATTAGATACATAATTAGAACTTCTAGGTATGTGATGATAAGTAATAAAATCAAAATGTCGTTCTAAAAGTCTCACCCATAAGAATCGTCTGAGTAGAGTAGGGTATATCACATGGTAACTGTCATTCAACTAACATAATACTAATTGGGATTCCAGGTGAAATTCTAAAGAGTTAATACCATGTGAAATGGCATCGCGCAAAATTTCTATAACAACACTATATTCTGCCACATTATTTGTGGATGGCCCTAGGAAAACGCCACCTGAAGACACCAGTAGACCCTCAGTCGAGTAAACAACCCAAGAGTTAGAATCCAAGTTCTGTGTATGATAAATGGCCCCTTATGTGAATCCTAAGTAGACCTGAGATGCCATTGACATCTTCCAACTAAGGGAAAACTTGATAAGCAAGTTGAAGATAAAAAAAGAGGGAAAATATATATACACTAAAATACATTAGTATACAAAGAGTTACGCCCAATATTGGGGCTCAAGTGTAATATATTTTCAGACATATCCCATTCTTGGGCTCAAACAACATGTTCCCTTCATAATCTTCTAATTCATAGGCTCATTTTTCTAAGACACATCACACGATATAGGGACTGCACCACATGGGTTTGAACTTGCTTTCCCCCAGTGGTTCTTTGGCTTGATCATATAGAAGGACCAAGTCACCCTCAACATACTGCGTAGGACAACCAGACTTATCATATTGGACCTTGACAAATATTTTATTCGTTTTGATAGTCATAGAGGAATCTTGACGCTACTCATCTAGACTCTCTAGGTGTACGAGGTGTTGTTCGAGATCAAAAGTGTCAGGTAAGAGTGCAAGTTTCAGTATAAGAGAAGGGATTTCACATTCAATGGGTAAGATTGAGTCCACACCATGCACTAACTGGAAAGGAGATAAACTGATGGAAGTCTTGACTGAGATCCAGTATGCCCAAAGTGCTGGATAAAGCATGATATGATAGTCAAATTTGCTTTGTCTGATAGTTTTTTGAAAAATGGTCTTGAGAGACTTGTTCAAGGCCTCTACTTGTCCATTTTCTTGGGGGTATTAAGGGGTAGAATGACCATGCCTAAACCCCAGATTTGATGCTAATTCTCTCATCATTTCATTATGAAAGTGACTGCCATGATCAGTGACAATCTCACACAGGATTTTGAACCTGGATATAATTTGATTGAATACAAAGAAGGAAGTAGTCTTACCATCGGAATTAACTGGAGGTGTGGCCTCAACCCACTTAGAAAAGTAGTCTATGACCATGATAATGTGTTGATGCCCCCCAACCAAAGTTGGGTTGTGATTCACAAAATCCACCCCCCACTTGGTGAAGGGACCGATGGTAACAGATCGATGGAGAGGGGATGGATGCAAGCACATTTTATGAGTGAACACATGGAAGGGGTGACACTTATTAACTTCTTTGATGCAATATTTAAAAATAGAAGACCAAAAATAACCGGCTTGCAAAATTTTTTGGGTTGTCGCAAGCCTGGATAGGTGACCACCACAAGCCCCACTATGGAAATCATTTAGAACAGACTCAAATTCTTCTTGGTTCAAACAATGATGCAGTATATTCCTTGGTGATACAGAGTGTCATCGACGATAAGGTAGTTCTTAGTTTGGTATCGTATACATCATCGGTCATCTTGTGAGAGATGGTGAGGGAACTTCAAAGTTTCAATATAGACAACAATATCTCCATACCAGGGGTTTGACAACGAGACGAGGAAAATTTGTTCATATGTAAATGAATCAACATGAATAACATACTCATCTAATCGAGGGAAGTCAGATATTAAATCTGAAAAAACTTGTGATTTTTTGTACTTCCTAGAAGTGAAATCGAGATCGAATTCTTGTAAAATGAAAATCCATTTATTGTACTTTCCCCCTATGATACACCTCATAAGGACGTATTGAAATGGATAGACATTGAAAACCACAAAAGTTTTACAAAGAGATATATAGTGTCGTAATCGTTGGAATGTGTGAACGACAATCAAAGCTAGATTTTCAACATGAGAATATTTGAGTTCAGGGCCGACTAAGTTTCGAATAAGATAGTAAATGAAGTGCTCACGGAGCTCATCATCCTCCTGAATCAACACCATACCAATTGTTTCTTCAGAAGCGACGACATAAAGCAAGTAATCTCTACCGTAGTATGGAGACTTCAGCAGAGGCGTCGATACCAAGAATTTCTTCAAAGCATCAAAGGATTCCTAGGCTCACTCATCCCAGACAAAAGGAGTGTCCTTATTTAGGAGATGCCTGAAACCCTTAGTAATATTGGCATAGTTTACTATAAACCATCACAAAAAGTTATGTTTCCCTTGTAAACCTTGAAGTTGATGAATAGTGCATGGGGGTGGAAATCGAAGTATTTCCTCAACCTTTAACGGATCTACCATGATCCCATTATCAGAGACTAAAAATACTAGAATTGGACCTGACGTAACACAAAATATGAATTTATGAGGGCTCAAATGGATGCAATAATGGAGACATGTTTCAAAAACTAGTCGAAAGTGTTTGGGATGATCCACTCTCTTACGGGAGTGAGTAGCAAGATCATTGAGATACGCTTCGACTATATCCTTAAGATCATGAAATGTGAAGGTCATAGCTCGTTGGAAGGTTGCTCTGGTGTGTTTAAGGCCGAAAGACATCTTTCATTATGAAAAAATACCCCAAGGGAAAATAAATATCGTCTTATGTTGGTCCTCGGGTTTAATATGAATTTGGTTATACCCTAAAAATCCGTCCATGAAAGAAAAAACTTCGCTTCATGCACATTCATCGAGGATCTGATCAATGAAGGGTATCGAGAATTTGTCTTTGGGACAGGCCTTGTTTAGGTCACAAAAATCCATGCATATGTAGATGTTTCCTTTCTTTTTATTCACAGGAACAATATTGGACACCCATTTAGTAAAGGGAACCGGGTAGATAAAGATAGCATTAAGAAATTTATCTACCTCTTCCTTAATAGTAGGGGCCTTCCTAGGATTGAAAACTCTAAGTCGTTTTCAAACAGGTTTAGCATCTGGGTAGTTTTTAATCTCATGCTTGAAAATTCGAGGGTCGATCCCTAGCATCTCTTCATATGAACAAGTGAATACATCATGAAATTCTTTGAAGAGCTCGGTGTAGATCATAATTTCTTCCAGTAAACAATCTGCACCGATGTATACATTTTCAATATTTCCAGGGGTATGAGAGATATTGATCATGATGGTAGGGGAGATACTCGCCATGTTTCCTTTTGCATAAATGACGTGTGTATCAAGTGGAACTACGGTGTGATCAACTATCTCTCTCAAAGTAGATGTAAAATCATCTTGTTTGATTATGGCAAATCTAGGAGAAAATAAGAGCGATGGTGCATATCATCCCATCGCCTATTAGAAATATTCATGGCCTCTATGATAGCTTCATGCAAAGGTAAAATTTCATCGAGGTAGACATGTGAACAAGATGATGAAGCGACCCACACTGTAAATACAACAAGATCCTCCTCATCCATCTGCGAGGTAGAAGGATTCGAATCAGAAGAAGAGTCAACAACAACTTGATATGTTATCTCTGTTGCCGATAGTGGCATGGCCATTCCAGTATGTGATTGATCTTCACAAGACATAGTTGAGGAAGGTAGGGTCCAAGGATTGTTAAAAAATGAAGTGTGGAAAAGAACATACCTCTCTGACAAAGAAGACCCATTGGACATGGCGTATATATGATGAAATAGTGCCATGAATTCAAAGGTACCCATAAGGGATGAATATATTTTGGCACCGAGATTCTCAGTTGTCGGCTGAGAATTGTCGATCATGGGGATCGATGGTCCAATATATGCACTAGGACTAGCATACGAAAAATACAATTGATCTATGGTTACGATATTCCCATCTTGAGGAAAGAAAATAGTGTGGAAGATAGACAATACGGTTGCAATTGCATCCTAGTAACAAGTTATAGTCGAGGGGCGCATCAACAACCTCGACATCCACCTCTACCGTCTTCCCACCTAACTAGACCGGAAATGAAGGAAGAATATCGTGAGGGTAGAAGGAATGACCGTCAAAAGAAGTCAAAATGGTTAGAGATTGAGAAAGGGTTGGAGAGCTAAGGGCTTTCCAACAGACCAGGGACATCACACATGTTGCAGTGCCTTCATAAAAAATAATACGTTTGATGGTATACTTTGAGTAACCCACGTGGATTTGGAATTCCACATGGTAAGGAAAGAGAGGCTTCACATCTGTGACTTGAAACTTGATAACTTTTGAGCCACAAGGATCTAGAGATGCTAATGTAGATAGTAAGGCATTCCTCTATGAAAGACACATATGGAGTACCTCTAGAGCTGACATCGGACAAGGGGTTCAACCCAGATCCTCAACAATAGAGTAATTTTGGGCATCTCTATCATTAGGATTGTGGGTATAGTTCTTGAGTAATCCTTTCATAATAAGAGGCGGAGGCTTTGGTTTTTTTATTTGTAAGGGCATCTCCGGAGGAGGGGGAGACTCTAGACCAAGAACAGTCTGTGGAGAATTGTAATCATGAGACTGGGTGGCTACATTAACGTCATATTTAACCATATTGATGCATAAATGGTCACCATCTGGCATCGGTGGGTTTTGACTCCCACCCGCTACATTTCTGGAATTTAAGAAGCTCGAGGCCATGTGATGATTATGTGGAAAAGGATTAGTCAGCACAACGTGTGGTAGAGGTAGAATGATCACAAATTCCACAAGTTTGGGGAATAAGTGGGTGTGAGATCGGAAGAGCG
>CBVK0102063752.1:0-11070 GCA_900067695.1 Picea abies
CAGAGATAAGCCGCCACCATTCCAACAAGCTTGTTTTCCACTGCATTTTACAGTTTCAGCTTATTTCCTTATTGAATAGAAAACCAATTTTATTGTATCTTTGTTATTCTGTGTTAAGCATCTGGAAATAAACTGTAGTCATTTTGTTCTACTCATAAAATATGGATCACCAAAAGTGTTATGACCAATACAAATAGCGGTCAGAATTTCCCAAGGCTTGGAAAGACAAGAAACAAGACTGAATGAATTAGCAGAAGAAGGGATATCAACCGGCCCCTTTCTGGAACGAAGAAAAAATATTTCCAAGGAAATATTTTCACTCCAATAACCAAAACACCCCAGGAGGTGGTAAACCAGTTAATTTGGGAACAAAGAATTTTGGGGACAGGCCCAGAGAAATGTTAAAATGTTGGGAATGTGGAGAACCTCACTTAATGAGGAACTATCCATGATTAACTTTTGTAATCTAGAGTATGGTTCACAACCTACAGGAAGCCTCTACAGTGGGAGATGTGGGTAGAAGCTTACATAGGATCAATGCAATCATGGATGGCCGAGAAGTTGATCACCAATCCCCTGTAGTGGAAGTTGAAGGTAAACTTAAAAATAATCGTGTTTCTATTTTAATTGATCCAGGGGATACCTTGAGTTATATCTCTCCTAGTGTAGTGGATTCAAATAAAATTAAGAAGATAAGATATGAAAAATCTTGGCTATTACAACTAGCAACAAGAACAAAAAGAAAAGTATCTGATTTTATTTCCAACTATGAGTTTAGTTTAGGTGGTCAAAACACAAAGATAAATCTGAACATTCTACTGTTAGGGTCTTATGATATAATTATTGGACTGGATTGGTTAGAAAGGCATAAGTAGTTTTATATTTTTATGAAAAATCACTCAATTACAAAGAGGAAAATGGCACTGTCAGGAAAGTATAAGGCATACAAAAACCAGTCTCAGTTAGGTAGATTTCAGCAATACAATTTAAGAAGTGCATGAAAAAAGGATGTCAAACTTATGCTATCCAAGTGACAAATCTATTGGAAAAAACAAAATAAACCTAGCCTAGAATATTTTGTCCTCTTGCATGATTTTAGAGATGTGTTTGTTGATGAAATACTTGAACTTCCCCCAAGAAGAGAGATAGAATTTTCTATCGATCTGTTGCCTAGTTCAGCTCCTATATCTAAGGCACCCTACTGAATGAGTTTACCTGAATTAATATAATTAAAGATTCAACTACAGGAACTATTGGACAAGGAATATATCAGACTGAGTGTCTCACCATTGGGAGCACTATTCCTTTTTGTTAAAAAGAAAGGAAAAACTCTAAGATTATGTATTGATTACAGACATTTAAACAAAATGACTGTTAAGAACAAATACCCCTTACCTAGAATCAATGATCTATTCGATCAATTAGGTGGGAAAAATATTTTTTCTAAATTGGATTTAATATCTGGTTATCACTATTTTAGAATAAAAGATGACGACATAAGTAAAACAACATTCAGAACAAGATATGGACATCACAAATTTGTTGTTATACAGTTTTGTATCACTAATGCACTAGAAACATTTATGTGATTAATGAACAACATTTTCAGTCAATACTTGGATAATTTTGTTTTGGTATTTATTGACGATATCCTAGTATATTATAAAACATAAGAAGAACATGAAAATCATCTAAGGATAGTACTACAAACATTAAGAAAACACAAACTGTATGCTAAATTTGACAAGTGTGATTTTTATCAAAGGAAATACAGTACCTAGGACATGTAATATCTAAAGAAGGCATTGCACTCGACCCAAAGAAAATAAGAACCATCATGGAATGGTCGATCCCTAAGTACGTAGCAGACATCTGGTCAGTCATGGGGATCACTAAATATTACCATAGATTTATAGGGATATTCTCCAAGATTGCATACCCTATCACATCTTTACAGAAGAAGGGAACCAAGTTTAACTGGTCACATAAATGCCAGGACAATTTTAATAAGTTAAAGGAATTTTTATTAACCACACCCATTTTAAGGGTAGCAGACTCAGATAAAGACTTCATAGTCCATG
The DNA here is from genome assembly GCA_900067695.1 of Picea abies. NCBI lineage: Eukaryota > Viridiplantae > Streptophyta > Pinopsida > Pinales > Pinaceae > Picea > Picea abies. The sequence goes on from CBVK0102063752.1 coordinate 2,082, forward strand.
TGGATGCAAGTAAAGAAGGTTTGGGAGGCGTCCTAACTCAAGAAGTGCACGTTATTTGTTATGAGTCCCAAAAACTGAAAGAGCATGAATAAAACTATGTCACTCATGACTTAGAGTTAGCAGTTGTCATCCATGCTTTAAAGATGTGGAAACACTATATAATGGGCATAAATTTTCTATTGTTGACTGATAACAGTGGTGTGAAATTTTGTTTTAGTCAACCAAACCTTAAAACAAGGCAGGCAAGATGGTTGGCCTTCTTGAGCGAATTTGAATTCAAGGAAAAACATATCAAGGGTAAGGAAAACAAGGTGGTAGATGCTTTAAGTAGAAGAATTCATGGGTTGTTTGAGATAAACCTTAGTAGGGAAAAAAGTGACGTTAACCAAAGGATAAAGGCTGCAAGTAATAATGATGAAAAATACATTAAAACAGTGGTATATTTACAAAATAACATAGAAAATTTAGATAAGATAGATCTGAGTTTGGATAGAAATGGTCTACTAAGATTTAAAAACAGATTATACATACCAGATTTTGTTGAATTAAAACTAATAATTTTGGATGAAGTACACAACAAACCATATTGTGGTCATCCAGGATACTAGAAAATGATGACAGCACTAAGGAAGTTATTTTATTAGCCTAATATGAAGTGAGAAACAACATAATACTTGTCTAAGTGCTAATATTGTCAATAGGTGAAGGTTGAACACCAACACCCAGCTGGTCTGTTGCAACCTCTACCTATACTAGAATGGAAATGGGAGACTATATCACTAGATTTTATCACAGGTTTTATTAGAACTCGAAAACAATAGGATTCAATTATGATAGTAATTGATAAGCTTAGGAAATCTGCACACTTTATTCTTGTAACGTCTACTTTTAAAGCCATTATGATCGCTGAAATATTCATGAAAGAAATTTTTAGATACACGGTATTCTTAAAATGGTGATTTCGGATAGAGATGTAAAATTCACATCTACATTTTGGAAAGAATTGTTTGCAGGGTTAAATACTAACTTGAATTTTAGCACAAGCTACCATCCACAAACTGATGGGCAGACTGAACGAAAAAACCAAATCAATATTTTATGAACATACGTAAGGACGAAACCAAGTAAGTGGAAAGACTACCTGCACTTGGTAGAGTTTGCATACAATAATGGTTACCGGGCATCGACTAAGATGAGTCCCTTCAAAGTACTGTATGACAGAAAGTATACAACTTGAATTAGTTGGGACAACCCAGTTGACAGAATCATGGTCAGACCAGAAATGCTCCAGGAAATGGAGAATATGGTAAGAAAAGTACATCAGAATTTAAAGGAGGCACTTGAGAGACAAAATTGTTACACAAACCTGAAAAGAAGACATGAAGAATTTCAATTTGGAGACCACATATATTTGAATGTGAAAGAAGGAAGAAGTTCCTTAAGACTAGGAAACTAATCCAAGTTGGCACCCATGTTTAGTGGCCTTTTCAAGATCTTATCTCAAATTGGATCAATGGCATACCAACTTGCACTTCCTGTAAATCTGAAAATTCATAATGTATTTCATGTTTCCTTGTTAAATAATTATGTTTTTGATCCTACTCACGTGGTACAGGTGGAACCAGAAGGTGATTTCTAAGAAGAACCCCCGCACATTCTATATAGGAGAGAAATAGCACTACAAAACAAAGTCGTCGCCAAGGTAAAATTGCAATGGAAGCATTTTAGTCCCGAGGAGGCCACTTAAGAATTGGAGAAGGATTTGAAGAAATCTTATGCAACCCTGATCCAAGAAAGGAACAAACACTGAGGACAATGTTGTAATGAAGGGGGAAATGATGTAATATCCCCCAAAAATAAATTATTATTAAGTCTGAAAATACATAGGAATTTATTTCCATTTTTGGTAAATTTGAAATTGGAAAATTATTGCCATTTATGACAATTCTGAATTTTTGAATTTAGTTAATTGTGATTATTATTATGACTATTGGGAAAATATTTGATTTGTCTCAACCAAATATTTGACTATGACACTTCTAAGAAACAAATATTTTTATATTTATCATTGAGAGATAAATGGAACAACCATGTTGAAATGAGTTGACCATGACTCCATGAGTGGGGAACATGTTTGAACTACCTCAAGGATGAATTCTCAAGTGGAAAATCAGGAATTTGGCCATTTCCTGCCCCTAAAAATCATGGATTTGTAAATCTATGAAAATTCCCAAGGGGAAAAGACCTAGGCACAAATGCTTTTGGATATATAGCATATGGGAGAAGGCAGGATGTTGCCTAGGAAGCTCGGGAAAATAGTATCACTTGTTATTATGAGAACTTCTTTTTGAGTGTGAGGCAAGGAGAAGTTTTATGTAGCTGAAGAAGGACTCTAGCTAAGGAGGAGTTCTAGATTTCGCCCTCATGGGTTCATGGTCGGGGTAGCGGGTCAAATGAGCAAGAAGATTGGTTTCTCTTTTCTATTGTTGGGTGGAACTTGGTTGTTCCATTTCTTGTTTCAGTGTTTGGTTCAGATACATTCATCTATTCTTGTCTGGTTGAATTTATGTTGATTAAATAGTTGGTAGTATACCTTTTTCCTGGGTGGATGTCCTAGTGTTTTATGGTTGAAAGAATTGGAGAGCCACTGTGTATGATAGTTGTTGTAGGTACAGTTTGATTTTGTTAATTCATAAAGTAATAAATCTATTGTGTGTTAGCTACTGTAGACGCAGATTATTTTCTTAATGAATAATCTGATGAAAGCTATGGTGTGTTATTTATGGTAGGTACATAGGATATACATGTAATTTAAATAAAATAGAATCGTTACAGGGTTATTTTAATCTCTACGAGGCACATGAACACATATGTATATACGTTTAGATTTAAGTAATATTACACTGTGAAATGCTAACCATAATTATGGAAATCTATAAGCATATATGTGTATACATATTTCTATGGACTGGAATATGCACAACTATCTAAATAACTAGGGGACGTTTGATTTTTACATATACCAAAGTAGACCCAGAAGGAATATAAAATAGAATTTCATATATGAATACATGTTGTTGCCGAACACAGAGTTTCTGAATTATAAAATATCTAATACATAGAAACTAATTGTTGATGATTGCATAACTTGAAATTCGAGTTTTTCCATGTAAACAGAACATATAATTGGAACAAATAGTTAGAGTCTTGTTTCATTACAATAACGCATAGCCTAAGGTTTGGTATTGTAAATACATAAAACATGTTTCATATCGCAAAGTCAGACCAATACTTAAAAGAGTCTTCAACTCTACATAACACTTCATTTATAAATCTCAAATAGTAAAATCTTATTTCAGTATGGGGTTTCCCCTATGTATTTTATTTAAAATCTAAATATACAAATAACTAGCTATTATAGAATTATGGCATAAATTCCCACGATAACTGTATTCTAAGACAGAACCATTTCATTCTATAGAACCTGGGTTAAGATTTTTTAAGAGTGTTGTAAAATGGAACCCGAGTAACTTTTTGCACAAGACATTGTCCTAGAATATGAAGACTTCGAATGTGCGCAGTCCTATAAGGAGACCAAGGAAAATATAATTAATATGAAGTTGTAAGTAAACAAAATTTCAAATATTGAATGTAGAATAATTACCAGGGTAAAATGTTTACAAAAAGAAATAATGTAGATGAATATATAGACTGGACTTAGCTTGTGGTTCTGGGAGAAAATGTCATCTTTCATTTTTGCATCAATGAGAATGTCATCCACAGACCCGAAGGGATGGAGTGGGCCAAGGATTTCTTGATGGGTACTCTCGTAGTTAAACATGGGTCCCATCATTAGATTATAGTAATCAAACATTAATCAATTATTCCAGAAAGAGAGTAAGTAAGTAGCATCCTAAAAATAAGAATAATAAAGAATGTATAGTATAAAACGTGATCTACAGGGTTACCCAATTGGATCACAGAATAAGGCTACAATTTTATTCTTATAATTAATTAAATCCACCTTTGAAAATAAATAAAATGCAATCGTGGATAGAGTCCTAGACAAATTAGAGTTCCTTTCCTTGATGCGAATTAAATAAAATAAAACGGATAGACATCCAAATCTGCAGGACAATAGGTGAGGGTAATTCCTTAGTTATGTCCAAGGCCCTGTGATGCAGGAGCATAGCTCCAATCCATCCATGTGTTAGCCAGCCAACCAGCACAGTGCACATTCAATGAAGAAGGAGAGGTGCAACCCTCTCGTTTCAAATTTTGAATTTCAAATTTGTATTAAATGTTTGTAAGGCTGGTAGAGCCAAAGTTGTGCCTTTGAGCAGGCTGTAGTTAAATAAAGCCTTTAATGGTTGTAAGGCTGGGATCTAGATCCGATTTGGACTAGACAACCCATTCAATGTGATTCAATGTAATTTAATAGAGTAGGTAGCTTGGAGGGAAAAGCTCGAAGAGCCCCCTCATGTAAAAGATCCTTTGTATGTAGGATGAGTTAGAAGTAGTTTGGTAAGTCAAGTAGAGTTGAGATATAGAAGATCTCTTCGAGAGTTAGACTGGAGGAGAGAAGGAGCCGAGACTCTGTCAAAGTTTGAGCTCAAGAACACCTTGTAAAGGAGGAATTTCATATTAATATAAATAGCAAATTTCCTACATGAGTTTCTATGTGTCTTTATGTGTTTATGAATGTCTTTGTGTGTTCTTTATATGTTGTAGATGTGCAATTGCAGGGACAGATAGATTCTGCTATTTGTGGGTTCTTTTATTTCAAGTTTGGGGTTCTTTGAGGCTTCATGCCAAGAGGGTATGATAGAATGCCATGGGTTATGAAAGCCAGTGCGTAGATGCACTCCTGAATTTTGTGGAATTTGGGCAAGGACATGCCAGGAGGGCACACCAACTGAAGTCATTGACTCAAAAGGAATCCTCAAGGTTGTTGAATGCCTTGGAGGTGAAGACTGTGCAAAGGAAGGTACAGAGAAGAAAAAATTACTGAAGGTTCTGTAGAGCTCTGCCAAGAGGGCATTGAGCATGTGCATAGAAGGCACAAGGAGAGAACACTTGTTTGAGTTCAGAGGAGAAGACATAATCACCGAGGATTTTGGAAACTCTCTAAGGAGGGCATTGAGCAGGTGCCAGAGTGCACAGAGAACTCTTAGAGTTCTGAGGAAGACAAAGTGTCACAGGAGGACCTTCATAGGGTTGTTGAATACCATGCAAGCTTAGAAAAGAGTGCTTGAGAATAAGTTACCAAGAGGGCACTTATATTCCCCTTGAAGGAAGAGAAAAGGGGTTGAGACCCTTAAAGGTTTGAGCAGGGAGAAGCTTAGGACAGATAACACCTTCGTGTGTGGAGAGACCTTGTAGGAATCACAAAGGTCGAGGAAACCTTTCAAGGTTTCAGAAGGAGAAGCTCAGGAGGAAAAGTGCCTTTGAGCACAAAGCGACAACTGTAAGGAGTGCATAGTTTAGAGTTTGAGAAAGATTAGGAGGAGTAGTGCTTTCATGCATAGGTCCATTTCCAAGAGGAGTAGAAGGTAAGGGAGAATCCTTTGGAGAAATCAATTTCGAGGATATCGGAAGGGATAGCGTACTTAGGATGCGAACAAAAGTCGAGAATGCAGGCTTTGTAGCAGGAAGCAAAGGCTGAGGCCTCTGATAATTGTAAAATCTTCCAAGGCAGGAAGGAGAGCACACAAGGAAGGAGAATAGATCTGGGTCATTAGATCTAGCCCAGATAGATGATAGCCATCAGATCTGGGAGAAGGTGCGCATGAGTTAATCTCGCATATGAGTTGAGTAGAGGCCCACCAAAGTTCCATAAAGATTAGGAACCATCGGTATTTCAGGACCTAGGAAGTCAAAGGAGCAGTCAAGGTTTCGGGGAGATTCCTGAATGGACCAATTCAGGATTTCAGATACCAGGAGATACAAAGGGCAAGAGTCGGGACTCTTGATTTGTGAGGTCCCAAAAGAATAGAGACCATCCGCCATGGAGAGGACATGTGGAAAATATCCAGAAGCCATCGGAGCTTCGAACATCAGGAGCTCGAGAGGTAAGAATCGGGAAACAGGAAGTCTTGACTCACAAAGTCCCAAAGACATCAAAGTCGTCAATCTCCAGAGGATGCGTGTCACGAGATCCTCGTATTTCGTGGATTCGAGCATCGAAGAACGAAATAGAGGTGTCTTTCAACTTCTCAACTTGTGAAGTCCTGAAGTGATCAGGGTCATCCATCTGTGGAGGAAACGTGGTAGTGATCAGGGAGCTACCGGTAGTATGGATACTGGGAGTTTGAAGGACCAGTGATCAGTGTTATTGGGGTCACGAAGTGTTGAAACACTGAGAGTATTGGAACCGTCCAACAGGAGGACAGGTGGTAGAAATAGAGCCATTGGGAAAGTCCCCAAAAGGATTATATTAGATTTTGGCATACCGGGGATCCCGTAGATGAGAGCAGAGCAAAGGGTTGCAATGGAGATGGCAAAGTCATGAAGCACGAAACCCCGAAAGCATTGAAGGAATAACACCAGACCATGGAATAGGGTTACGGATTTTGGCATACCAAGATTTGGGATTTCGTAAGTGCTCGAGACAAGGAATCGAGGCTCTTGGGGATGAAAATCCTAAAGTCGTGAAGCGTGACATAGAGAGGAGTGGGGTTGCAATCACACCTAGTATTGGGATATTGAGATTCGACATTTCGGGGATCCCGCAGACATAAAGTTAGAACACTTCACATCGGAAGTCTCAAAGTCGCGAACCACGACAAATCCTTTGGAGGAGAAAGAAGCCAAGGATTTCAGGATTTCGGGGATTGGCATTTCGACCATTCTGAAGACAAAATCGGGATGCTTGGCGTCGAAAGACCTGAAGTCGCGAAGCGATGTGCCTTGGGAGGTAGGTTGTGGTCACAAGGAAGGTGGTCACATGGAACAGGGTTTGGCCAGGGGCTAACCTCCATTAAGGCCATTTTGACATATCAAGTTTTGGAGAATCAAGGAGGTAGAGACTCTCGACAGCAGGACTCGCGGAGCCCGGAAATCTAAAATCCCTTTTTTCAGGAAAAGGTCGTGGTCATGTTGGAGTTTGTGGGGAAGTTGAAGGACCTATGAATCGAATCTTGAAGTTCTAATAAGGACCCGAAAGAGCCAATTCGATTGAGGGAAGATTTGAAACAATCCTGTGAGTGGATCTTGACTCGAGGGCTGGGGGTCTGCACCAATAGTGGTATCAGATCTTGACTCTATTCGTATATTGCAGGCAGAGGAAGCAAGAGGAGAAAGAGGACTCTGATACACATCAGTTTGGTATCAAAGGAAGGTAGAGTATTGAGACTCTTTGGTGATTTCTCGCAGGTACGCAGCTATCAAGAAGACAGTCGGGAAGACTATAGGGGACGCTGGAAGCACTCAGGGTTGCAGAGTGATAGTAGCAGATTTTCCAGGAGGGAAAATTGAAGGTAGGAATATGGCTACTGAAGGCCATGCATGTGGTGGAAAGAAGATCCATCAATAGAAGAGCAAGGCTGAGATGGATAAAGAATTCACTGAGATCAGAGTGAGGATGGAGGAACTTGCACTGTGGACGCAATAGGATGCAAAGCCGCATTGGGTATATGAATGGCCCAGGAAAGTGAAGGTGAGATGACCAATTCAAAAATTGTTGGCCAGAAGACAACAGAGACTGTTGAGAGGGTGGTTGAGGTGTGTTGAAGACCTCAATGAACTAGAGGAGAAAGTGGTTCACATCTGTGAGCCAAAGGATGGGAGAAATATCCATGATGAGGATGAACTAAGATCACTCGAAGATCTCAGAGACTAAAACCGACTAAGAATCCTCAAGGATTTTTTTTTGTTTTGTTGACTTTAGAAAACATTTTGACATGGTTCCTAGGAAAAACCTTTTGAATAGGTTGGAAGAGATAAAAGTGCCTCTCGAGTTGAGGGCTGCTACAATAAGGATGTATGAGAACATTATTGCTAAGTTTAATAACACTGAGGGCTATTCAAAAGAGATTAACTGCAATATCAGAGTCAAACAAGGTTGTCCATTGTCCCCTACCCTTTTTGGCATATACATTGATAAATTAGAAGAATGCTTGGAAAAAGCAGGTTGTGTCGGCCCTACTCTCACTGGTATAGTCATCAATCTTCTTCTTTATGCCGATGATATCGTTCTTATGGCAAGGAGTCCACATGATCTTGAAAACCAACTAAGAATCCTCAAGAATTTTTGCTCCAATATGGGTATGACTATTAATATTGATACGACTAAGGTTATGATTATTAAATCGAATAATATCCCTTATGATACCTTGTTATATGACAACAACAACTTGGAGGAAGTGACTTCATACAAATATCTTGGAATTGATATTCACCACAAGCTTAATTGGAATTATAGCATTGAGAAAAGGATTATTGTGGGATGGAAAGATTATTATGGGCTTGAAAACAATTGTAAATCAGCTGAACCTTGGAGTTGGGATAAGAAGAAACTCCTCTTTGAGACTCTTGTTACACTTGTTATTCTTTATGAATGTGAAGTCTGGGGTTGTAGTATCTCTTGTGAATAATGGAGAAAGATAGAGCAAATACAAAATAATTTTATAACCTATAATCTCAAAATTAAAGGAAATACATGCTATCCCATCCTCCTCATAGAAACAAGCCTCTCCCCCATTGAGAGCATGGCTATGACTAGATATCTAATGTATAAGAACAAGTTAAACAACATGGAAGACAAGAGGCTACATCAAATTGCTTCCAAATCAATTCATAACCACCATCGACTCAAGCGAGGATGGCATAAAGACACCCGATATTGGCTAAACTATTGGGGAATCATGGAAGAAACCATTTTGCAGAATAAAGATACTATTAAAAAAAATGTCAAATCAAAATTTAAGGAAAAAATATGTTGTGATAAAGAGTTAGAGGAAAAAAGAAAATTAAGGTATTATAAAGATGT
>CBVK0102063754.1:0-22580 GCA_900067695.1 Picea abies
ATACATATTATATTACATCAATCATCAATCAATCAATCCTTTGACATCAAGCAATCACTTGACATCAATCAATCAAACCATTGGCATCAATGAAAACATGATCCAACAATAATTTCCAAGCAAACATTCCATAATCAAGAAAGGACTCTTTGCAACATTCTTAAATACTTCAAATATTAAATTGACACTTACCATGAGACTGGACTTGTTACCTCATGAATAAATGCATGTTGTCTTCTAGGAGCCAAACTGACCTAGTGGGTGTTTTTGCGTTGTCAATGATGAGTGGTGATGTGTGTGGAAAGGAGAGGCTATGTGGTCTGTGCAATCCATCTGGATCTCAACACTCCATGTCTGCTACCCGCGTGCCTAGAGACATCATCTCCTTAGTTACCCCTAGGTTGGGGGGTAACATGTTCAGAAAAATGTGCATTCACATGCCTCGTAAAAATATCATCAAGGGATGGGAAGAAACAAACTTGTTCTTTGAATAGGACTAGGTGCACTTTGGGATACCAAGGAGCATCATCTCAGATAGGGACACCAAATTTCTCAATGAATTTTTCACTAAATTGTGGGAGAAGATGGACACTAAGTTGAAGAGGTCCACAACATTCCATCCATAGATGAATGGGAAGAAGGAATAAGTCAACATGAATTTGATGCAGCTATTGAGAGGCTACAATCAAAATCATTTGAAGACCTGGGATGGAAATTTGATCCATATACAACACTTATATAACAGAGCAATCCACACTTCTACTAGTAAGTCACATTTTGAAACTTTCTTTGGATATTTGTCACCTTCACCCTTAGACGTTATATATGGACAACAAGGATGAGTGAGAGAGGACCTCACAAGAGATGAATTAAAAGAAAAGAAAAAATATTGAGAAGATCAGGAATATCCATTTGCAAGTACAAGAGACACTGAAGAAGTCATAGGAAAAGTACAAGGCTAGATATGACCAACACAAAATAGAGAGAACATTTAGAGTGTGAGACAAAGTATGGTTAGAAATGAATAAGGAAAGGTTAAAGGGTCCAGATAATAAGATCAAGGATCTACAGTATGGTCCTTTCAAGGTATTGGGAAAGGTGGGAGATAATTCCTACAGACTCAATCTACCCCCATACATGTGCATTTACTCAATAGTGAATGTCAAGAATCTCAACCTCTAAGAGGCTTCCATGTTGGATCAGGAGGAGGAGAAGATCCTACCTTCCATAGAGGCATGAGCACCAGATACTTAAGAAGAGTTAAAAGAGGACACATTTTTGCAGAAGGAGTTCAGAATTACAAGACAAAGGTAGCATGAACTTTGAAAGGATAACTTCCAGGAAAATCAAAGTGGTACTCAGGGAGAAGGTAGAGGAAAATTTTCCTCAACTCATTCAATAAATATTTTTGGAACCAAAAGCCTCCCTAAATGGGGAGGTATGATCTAGATTGGATCATTATATTATTTTTCATATATCTCAATGATTTCATAGTAGAAAATAGGAGGAATCAGCTTGCATGGTCATTTTAGTGGCAGGTCCCAGTTTGGAAAATTGAGGTCTTGAACCTTCCATATCCATTTTTTTGGTTTCTAGAACTTATTCCCACACCCTTGAAGGTTTTCTATACATCGATACCTTTCTAGTGGTGCAAATAATTCTCCAATCAGAGTTCGTATACAAAAGTTATGCCTCCCACAAATTGACCCATCATGTTGACCACCATGTTACAAGAGGATGCAATGCCATCCCCCATTACTCATGCATATGGAGCTAGCCACGTGAGGAATTTTAGGAAGATTCTAAAATATCAAAAACTCTATCACAATTGAGGGTTGAGGAAGTCAAAAACCTACCCCTATATGGCTATCGGGTTATGTTAAATATTGGACCACTAGAAGGATAAGGGGTTCCATTCTATGTTATTTTATTTTGTTCCATAGCATAGCAGAACAACTAGGAGTGGGAAATTAGAGAGAACAACAGAGAGGGGTTAATGTTCTGTAGCATCCTAACAAGCCACATGTCTCAGGTAACTCCATAGAGAGTTCCTTCTTTTTTGTACTTGCATTATTTCCATACCAGAGAAAAGAGAGTAGAGCAGTCTCACCTTCTAGCTGGATTTTATCCCATAATAGTTTCCCAAAGAAAATATTTTTGTTAGATTTTGGATGGTGTGTGATTATACTTTGTTTTTCTCTATGTTTTGCATTCTATCTATTTCATGCATAATCAGAAAATCAGTAACTAAATATTCTAGAATTTAAAGGAATTCAACCTTCATAGTGTAGATTACAGTTTTATTTATTAGATAATATATGAATCCATGGTTATTCGATTAAATATATAATACTTGTTTTAATTTTAAAAAATAGTGTTCTTTAGATATCATATTATTTATGCTTGAGATAACAAATATACAATTTTTTTCTTGGAAAAAAATGTCATATTATTTTCTAAAAAACTTGCTTTCATATTCATTTGTTAAAACTAATTGTAATTGAACTATTTTAATCCAAAATAATAATAAAAAGATACATGAAGAATGGATCCACATTTTTTTTTATCTAAGTGGCATTTGAGCCCTGGAATTTTAGAATGGTAAAATTGTGTTAAAAACTAAAGTATTTTTAGGTGGTTGTATTATTTTATCAATTCCATCTCCCTCTTTGCATAGTGGAGGTTTTAGAGAGTATCAAAAAGCTTGTTTCAAAATAGATGAACCCTAAACATATGCCTTCCATTTTTATATTAAACTCTATGAGGTGGTATTCTCTTTGAAGAAAAACAAATTCTTTAGCCTATATGGTTTCCTAGCATATTTTGACAAAAAGAAAAGTAACATATAATCAAAATCAACCTTTTGGCAGTGGAAGAATTTAGAAAATCTAAGAAGATTCTCAAGGCAAGAATTTTTTCTCACACTCATTTCAAAAAAGGAAGTGGCTTTCAAAAAAGGAAGTGGCTTTCAACTTTGTTTCTTCCAAGGAAATATCCTTATGAAATACCTCATAAAATATCATTCTCAATACTTATGCATCAAGGTTGAAGCCAATTTCTAGCTCCCTATTGTCAAACAAGCAAGGAAGTTGTGGTAATAAGGTAACTCACAAATAAGCTAATTTTGTTTCAATAAGATATTCACTCTCTTGGGGTTAAAGGACACTAAAAATAAACATTGCCAACTTCTATGACAAAATTCAATGGATTTCTTTAAAAGAAATTTGGTTGAAATTTGGCTTTTGTCTAAGTGAATTAACTAAGTAATTGTTTCTCATCTGCTTTTTTGTTCTCAACAATAGTGGTCCATGTAAATTTTTTCAATCATCAAAAGGATCTTAGATAACAAATACCCTTCTCTAATTCCGTTCATATTCTTGATTGAATCTCTTGGAAGATTCATGACCAAACACAAAATCAATAGAAAGTCAAATGTTTTTTATTAATTTTAGTTATAATCATTTAACCCATGTTCAGTTTGTCAACAATGTTCTTGACAAACCAAAAAAATTTAATGGAAGCACACAACATCTTGAAAATATTAAAACCTTTGAGGAGAAATAAAATTATGAAATAAACAAAGAAAAATACAAAAAAAAAATATTAAGGTTAACCCTATACTATAGAGAAGAATCAAGAAAATCCTTGGTTTTCAAATAAAAAAATCATAACCAGATACTTAGAATTTCCATTGTAAAAAGTATGATAGGGAAAATGATTAGGCCTTGGTGGTAGAAAAACTACATAGTAACTATTGTCTAATGAATTTCATTTGCAATCCCTAGGTATCAAAGATCTATTCTCAATGTTCCTTCCACAAGTCCATCCAAAATGGAAAGCAATTTAAGCAATGTTATGTGTAAAGTGGTGGACAATTATAGGGAGTAGAATTTGATCTCATGGGAAAAGGTTGCATGCCTAAATGAGTAGGGGCTATGGGTGTAAGGAAAAAGAGCTTGGTCAATAAATCCTTAATAACAAAGATATACTAGAGGCTTTTTAAAGGACACAATACATTATAGTGTTGGATTATAAGAGAAAAATATTTGGAAAACAATGTGGGAAAAGAAATTATCAAGAAAATAACTTTTTCAAAGGGATCATTTATATGGAACAATGTTGTGCAAGCTAGCTATTTAATAAATGACTATGTATTTTGATATATTAAAAATGGGAGTTCAAAACTCTTCTAAGAGGATACATGGAATATGACTATCATCTTGCACATATATACCTTCCTTGAACAATGTGATACATAAAGGGGAGAAAATGAATTGATTGAAGGTAAAATATTTTTGCATTGAGAGGAAACCAAAATGATCTCAAATAGGGTAAATTGTATCTCTTGGAAGGACCCGATAGTCTAGTGACCAATAGTTATTGGTGAAGAAGAAAATAATGTTATTAGGGAAGAACTAGCGAGAAGAAAACTTTGGGATAATAAGGAAGATTTGTGATGTTGGAACCGTGTACGAAATGGTTCATTTCCAATGGAGGAAGGGTTCCCCCTAAGTATTGAAAATTAAATCCAATTGGACAAGCATCTAACCTGGGAAAGATATGACAACCCTCTATATGGGGTAAAGAAACAATGTTTACATGGTTATAATTCAAAAGGAATATTTTCACAGAGAAAACTCTAATGAAAAGAGGCTTCATAGCCCCATCCAAATATAGTGGATTTCTATGAGAGGATAAGAATGTACTCCACTTACTTCTTCATTGTGATTTTTACAAATGTAAGAACCATAGAGCTCCTTCAATGATCTACATCGTCTTCCTCCTTTAAAATATTTATCAATAGAAGACCTTATAAGGAAATGGTCAAAACACCAATGGAGGGTAGACATACTTCATAGGGTATGCATTTCATCCCCATGGTTCATCTTATGTTTCTTTTGGTGAGCTAGAAACAAGAATGTTTTCAAAGGAAAAAAACTACATAGTGAAGCAAACTTAGTGTGATATCAAAATGGAAAATTGAAAACAATAAAAATTATATGCAAGGACTTAAAAGATTACAATATTCTAGCCTTAGTAGTATAAAGAATTCTATAAATGGGGATCTCCCTCACATCCTCTCATTACATCAATGGAAAACCATTAAATACCCAATTCCAAAGGTCTCATTTTCGGCCATCGAGATAGTGAAATAAAACTTTGATTGGGCATTGAAAGGTAATCTGATATTGGCAAGGGTTGATGGCATCTTCAAGGATCATGAGGGTAGTTTATTAATTTCTTCTCTAATGTTTTTGAATGAAAAAACCAATAACCAAGTGGAAGTGGAAGCCTTGGTCTTATGGATTGTGGAAGTTCTCATGGTTTTTTTTTGAGACGCAGATAGCTATTACCTTAATGAATGGGAAAACCCAAATCCCAACGTGGTATATGTATAATAGAATATAGTGAATCAAACAAGTCTTGGATGCTTCGATGAATATTTTTTTCCAACATGTCAAGGGAGCTACCAATGATATGGTAGATTAGTTATCCAATATGACATGGTATAAAGAATCTATAAGCCTAGGTTTCGTAGTTCCCCCACCATGAAGGAGGCATTGTATTGGGAAAATACACTTGAAAAGGATTTAGAGGGGAGCCACTAAATTCCCTCCTTAACATCACCTTATGCATCATAAACATGGGCAATATATCCTTCCCATTATGAGAGAAAATCCCCCAAATGAGTTGTGTGAGTGTGTGATGGGAAATCATACCTCCATCATGAGGAAGGGTGGTGAAATGGAATTTGAATTTCCTTCTATTATCGCACAAGTTGTAGGTTGGGAGAAGATCGACCCAACCACCAAATGGTGACAACTTATAGAAAACCTACCCATTGTCACCTTAGGTAGTTATTCTCATCACTTTAGAGGTGAGAGAATCACCTCAAGGGGGGAATCCCAATGTCCCTGGGGGGAATGAGATGGAAAGTGAAGAGATGAAGGAAGGTCCCCCTAAAGGTCAATATAGAAGATGTGAAAAGGATTGGGAAGGATTCTAGGTGGTATCCAATGGTTTGCAAGAGATAAGAACAACTGCGAAGAATGATGTACCTGCCCGAGATACAAGAACAGACCAAGAATATATGTATAATGTTAGGTGGACAAGAAATTAATATTGTTGTCTCTAATCGCAATAGTAAACAACAATGTATATCAGAAAACAGATAAGTATTAAAGATTCTAAACAATTGCTAAAATTCCAATGAATGATGCTAGAGATAAGTTAGATAAACATTAGTGACACTCAAGAATGAAAGCACGAGACTTTAGCAATGAAACAAGGTTGTAGTAAAAATAATTTGAAGATATATTTTGCAGCCTTATGGTTGTAACAAACAAGTTATTACCATAAAATCCAATTACCAAAACTCAAAGAATCCACCCAAAAGCTGTGCTAGGCTAAGTAGATTAGTGTGGCAAAATCTTAGCAACTTTGGACGGTTGAAAAGCAAGTTATAAATAGAAAAGTGTTATGTTTTTTGCATCCCTAATGGATGTAGATGAAGTTTTATAATAGAAGAAATAATTACTTGAGTAAAAATGACTCCCTAGTGGCTCAACCAAGCATATATAGCAAAGAATTTATTCCATCTTAGACAACCTCCAAATCATGAAAATTTACGTTAACCAATGCAAGATTTTATTTCTCCAATGAAATTATACTAGTGCCTTTAGCTATTGGGTTATGGAGTCAAGTAAATAAAGAGATAAACAATGATATCTCCTTGGGGGTGTAAACCTTATTACTCCCAAGGAAAGCAAATTCTAAGCTAGGAGATACTAGTAGGGTGTAAACCCTTTTACTTCTCCTAGTAAGTGTTGATATTATGGTAGTTATGGGAGGTATTTATCTCCACGTGTAAACCTGACGAGGATAGAATACTCTGGGAGGCAAGAAGAAACCCTAATGATTTTTATTTTTTTTTGTAACTAGGGGAATCGGTAACAACGGCAGTATTGTACTCGCGTGACACGGGGTCGAATCCTGTCGGCTGCCTTATAACCCCTAGGGAGAAACGCACCGCCCTCAAGTATACCCTCCAGGTAAATCGGGGTGAGAATCGACCTTGAGACCTCATTTTACATAGTTCCTTCCATTTACACGACACTTGCCAATCGGTCTACACCCCTGCGGGCGAAACCCTAATGAGTTGACTAATAACCCTAGAAGACTTTTTTGGCTCAAGAAGATAATTTATATTAGGTTATTAGCCTCCAAGAGAAGAATTCGACCAGAAATAATAATATACATTGAATAGACAGATACCTAGAATGAGAAGTCGACCCAGGTAGTTAGCCAGAATTAGTATAAATACAGGAGGTCAGTTCTCATTCTGGTAGGCAGTCTCAGAATTGCAGAGAAGCAACTTGTGCGCACTGTAGTGCCCAATCTTGTGTGCAGGTTTGAGGAGAGCTTCCATTGTAGCTGTTGCAGCTAGCAGATCACGTTTGTCTTGGACTATCTCTTGGTTAGGGTTTGGACTATCTGATCAGCTCTTGTTGGTGCCCTATCTTTGGGGAAAGGTGTGCTACCCTTTGTTTGGATATCTATCCTAGGGTTTGCTTCTGGAGTGACTCTCTGTCAAGGTTAAGGTGCTCGGAGGGTGGCTTTGGCCTATGGTTGGGTGACAATAGAGATATTGTCAATGGTAAAATGAGCACATACATTATATTATAAAAATTTATGGTCCAACACCTCCTTCATTCAGTCTAACCACTGGAAGGAAACATAGTCAGAAGGATATTAAGCTTGTTGAAGAACTTCCGCTAGGGTTTCTAGTAGAAGCAATCACCAAAGCATTGTCACTAGGGTTACTAGCAGGTGCAGTTGCAGAATCCCTAATCCTCTCGTTGAGACACCTTAAGTGAAGATATTGACCTAATCTCTGGACATATCAATGCACCCTAGCTTAGTGCATCTCCTGATGCTCTCAGCAAGCCAAGACATCAAGTTTGATTTTGTGGTCAAATCTAGGGTTTGACCAAGTCAAAGAAGCCATGACTTATTCTATGAAGCCAGAGAACAAGTTAGATGGAGCCTCTAACTTCAAAGCGTGGAAGACAAGGATTGACCTCATCCTTGCCAAGAATAAAGTGCCAGATATCGTGAAAGGAAAGATCTTGGAACTAGAGTTTGAAGAAGAAAAAGAGAAGGAACCATAGAACATTGCAGTTATGGAGAAGTTCAAAGATGGTGACATCAATGCCATGAGTATCATAGTGGAATATATAAAATACCACTTGATACCCTACATCTCCCATATTGACTCATCGAAGAATATGTACGATGCCTTAACAAATATCTTCTCGATCAAAAACATTGGACAAGTTATGAGTCTGAAGAATGAGCTCTGTGACATGAAGACGAATGATGAGGACATCAAAACATCATACTTTGTGAGGATATCCCAGTTAAGAGATCAACTACAAGATATTGAAGAGATCATTTCAGATAAGGAATTGGTAAACATAGTACTCAATGGTCTCCCCAAGAAGTGATATGCATTTGTCGCAAGCATGAACACAAGAAAGGAGTATCCTACATTTGAAGAACTTTGGACTTGGTGTGCTCAAGAAGAATCCAGGATCAGTGCAAAAGAGAAACCCCAAAAGAAGTACGATGATCAGGGCTTCATAGAAAGATTCAAGAATTCCAGGATCAAAAGGAAGTTTGGCTCAAGGAGGAAGCCAAATCAAGAGAAAGACATTTCAGATATACAATGCTTCAACTGTCCAAAGTATGGTCACTACAAGAATCATTGTCTTGAGCTAAAGAAAAGGAAGGAGAAACACGAAGCATCAGTTGCCGAAGAAAAGGAACCTACAAAGAAGACTAAGCAGGATGAAAGAGACTTCTTCTTCTGAAGGTAACAATACTCTTCTCATTTCTTGTACATATCTTGTTTGCATCGTCTCTATACATATCTTGTGTATCTATCTCCTGGAAGATAATGTATTCCAAGAAGAACTATACCTATGGAAGAACAAAAATATAAGGATTGATATCATTAGATAATACACATGAAAGGATGAAATACGCCGAATCAATCATGAAGAGACTTAGAAGAAGAAAAGATAGAAAGAATTCAGAGAAAGACTTATAACGTTTTGTAGAAGACAAAAACATGGAAGCGTGAACTCTGTTAGACAAAGAGAGCCAATTATGTATTACAAAAGACAATAAGGATGCAGACGGAAGCATGGACTTTGTTAGACGAAGGGAGCCGATTATATGCACTCATACATGAAGCAAGGATTAGGAGGGAGCTAATCCTATGATCCATTAAAAATGATGAAGTATGGTAGCATCCATGAAAGACAATGCGTGTTCAGTTCAACTGCAGAAGAAGACCTCTTCAAAGAAAATCCTTAAAGTATCCTTGGTTGTCCATCCAGATCCGTGATCCTATGATAAAAGAAAGAAGTGAAATCTTTAGGGCATGGAATCTATAAGAAACTCCATGGACCTAAGAGCTAAAGGAAAAAAATGAGGAAGAACATGAAGATTCCAAGAAACAAGAGAATCCAGAACAACCAGTCATTATATCACAAGATTACCAGCCTGACATGAACTCACTAAAAGCAATCAAGCAGAGGAACTAAAAATTGTGATGAAGAACAGTGTATGGAAGACTTATGAATGAAAGCATTGCAAGATCCAGAACTAGAGGTTCTCCCAGATGGAGGGAGAAGACTATGATGATTACTTGTTTTGGTAAACCAAACATATATTTACATGAGTCAATATCCATGAGTTTGAGTTCTAAATCAGATAAATGCAAAGAATGTTCTCCAGAGAAATTGAGCAAAGAGCATATGAAGAGAAATCTCAAGACTTTGAGGCATACCAGAAAGATACCCTTGTATGAAGATGGAAGAAAATAACTTGGTGGAGAACCTCCAGTGCACAGCAGAAGCGTGGTGAAGATTTCCTATAACAAGATATTGTATCAAGATGATTACTCAGAAGAACAAATCTCATGATGACAGAAGAAGTTCCACATGGATATGTTCCATTTTTCCAACAATGATATATTTTATTGATCAGAGATACATGAAGCCTTCAAATAAGACCGGTTCTCTAGAACGAAGTACATTTGAAATCAAGCATTACATTATCAGTGATGAAGTTCAGAAAGGAGAAAGAGGTTCTCCAATACATATCTCCACAGATGAGCAGATTTAAACAAACATCTTGGTAAAGCTTCTATCCAAGATAAAAGAGTTTGCATACTCAAGCTGGAGCTCGTGGAGACAACATCCTTTTTTTTTTTTAAGGAAGAGATGACTCCCAGGTTGGGAGGGAGCACTGATATGTATTTATTTATGGACAGTCATTTTTCAGTTCGAAAAATGGTCCAGGATGAGCAGTTTCCTTTCCAGTTCGGAAAGTGGATTGAGATTTCTGATGGACAACAATTTCTCATTGTGGTTAACATGGGAAATGGTCCAGATTGTTGATGTATCATAAACAACGACTTCCCATTGTGGTTAACATGGGGAGTGGTCTAGGGAAGTCTCTCTTCTTGAGAGTTACTCAAGAAGATTGTCTCGCCTCGTCGGACAACGATTTCTCATTGTGGTTAACATGAGGAATGGTTTATTTTGGAGGTTGGTATAGGACAATATTTTCCTCTTGTGGTTAATAGAGGAAATGATTCGGACAGTCATTCCTTAGGGTTTATACATTCTCTCCAGGGTGCACTTTGATTAGTGTAGGAGGAATGGCCAAGGGTGGGGAATGGTCCAGGCTCAACAATCAGGGACAGGCATTCCTTAGGGTTTATACATTCTCTCCAAGGTGCACTTTGATTGGTGTAGGAAGAATGGCCTAGGGTGGGGAATGGTCCAGGTTCAAAAGACAGGACAATTGTTCTTCCTTGCTTGAGAAGAATAGTCCAGATATCTCATTGTTCTACTCTGAGGGAAGATAGTATTTCAGATATCACAGATGTGAGTGAAAGATTGTCCCAGATGATTTATCTTATATCATAACATTGTTTCTGTGTAGGTTGATATTAGATGATTGTTATGAAGACTGTATGACAGTAGATGTATACTATTGTGGTGGATGTGTTCCATTGTTTGTGACTATACATTGTTGATCAAGTACTTGTGTGTTACTTGGTGTGGTGGTGTACCACTAGATTGTAGTTATGTACTACCATGGATAGACACAATTGTGTTCTATTTTGTTTTGATTGCCTTGAATACTATTAGCATTATTGTAAATGATTATCAGTTAGATGGATAATCAAAGGACAGAGATTTCCCAGTCGAAAAATGGTTGAGAGCATTTACTCTTCTAGATTAGAAGAATGGCTCTTGTATCACTATGTGGAGTGAGCATCATGTCTGATTACTCAGATAGAGTATGGTTTAGAGAGATGATGCAGCTGATGGCATTGATCATGATGATGGTGCTCATGATCTATTCATGATCTAGTCTATAAAACTATGTTGATGCTACCGGGTGAATGGTATGTTTTTGTGCTCAATACCATTACCTGTAATACCTCCCTAGCTAGGAGGGAGTGTTGATATTATGGTAGATGCGGGAGGTATTTACCTCCACGTGTAAACCTAATGAGGATAGAATACTCTGGGAAGCAAGAAGAAACCCTAATGAGTTGGCTAATAACCCTAGAAGACTTGTCGGCTCAAGAAGATAATTTATATTAGGTTATTAGCCTCCAAGAGAAGAAGTCGGCTAGAAATAATAATATATATTGAACAGACAAATACCCAGAATGAGAAGTCGACCCAGGCAGTTAGCCATAATTAGTATAAATATAGGAGGCCAGTTCTCATTCTAGTAGGAAGTCTCATCATTGCAGAGAAGCAACTTGTGTGCACTGCAGTAACCAGTCTTGTGCACAGGTTTGAGGAGAGCTACCATTGCAGCTGTTGCAGCTAGCAAATCATGTTTGGCTTGGACTATCTCTTGGTTAGGGTTTGGACTATCTGATCAGCTTTTGTTGGTGCGTTATCCTTGAGGAAAGGTGCGCTACCCTTTGTTTGGCTATCTAGCCTAGGGTTTGCTTCCGGAGTGATTCTCTGTCAAGGTTAAGGTGCTCGGAGGGTGGCTTCAGCCTATGGTTGGCTGACAATAAAGATATTGTCAATGGTAAAATGAGCACATCCATTATATTCTAACAGTAATACCTTGTGCAACAAAAGACTTCTAGAAAAAAATGATAGACAATGGTGGGATTGTAAATCCTTATACTCCCCAAGAAATCTATAAAATCAAACTTGTAACTAAGAAATGAAGCATCAAGAAGATAAATCTTTACCTAGTCCAAGAAATGATAAGATAAACCTCCTTTTACCAAGATAAATCCACCACACATGCCAAAGAAAAACTCCAAGAAGGGTATCGCACTACTTCTTCCACCAATAGCATAAAGAAACCAAGATAAAAAGCACAAGAGAGAGAAGGTTTCCCAAGGAGGGCACAAATTTCATCCTAATACTTCTCACAATGGGAGAGTTATGTTATGAAATGAGATTCACATGATCTCTATTTATACAAAATGTCTAAAACATACTTTTCCCACTTAATTAGGGTAAAACATAAGATAAGGGGTCAACAACCCTTATCTTACCCCTTAAACCAAATAATAATATTTAATTTACACTTTTTGCACATTAGAAAACCTAAAATAAGATGGTGTCACCCCTTTAGGGAGACGTTTTGAGACTTGGAGCAAGTCGTTGGAGTGGGGGATGCATGGCTAGGCCTCCAAAGGCCACATTCCATTCATACAAGACTCTTCAAATCCTCCTTCCTTCAAAACGTGTCATGTGACAATGAGAAACAACTCCATCACCACCAAACCCTAGCCCTAGATGACGTCAAGCCTCCAAAAGTGACGTTTTGCCTCTCCTGGGAAATTAGTTTGGCATGTGAGGGCTAGGCAAGGTCATCCATGATGTATTCTAGGCCTCCAAAGGAAATTTCTCATGATCTGGCATGTGGGCCCTTAGCATCCAACCTGTGGGCTTCAAGCCCCATGGAAGCCCAAGCTAGGCTTGTTCCTCCAAAATTGTCCACCAAACAAGGTCCTGCAAAACAAATGAGTATGCCCTCCAAGGATCTCAAGTCAAAATATCATGGCAAGTGAAAACCACATATAATAAACAAGGCATCTAAAAATGTGCATCAAAACTACCTCATCAAATTAAACAAATGCTCAAAGACCCTATACATTTGACCAAGTTTAGGTATGGGAGAGGTGTCATAAAAATCCTATTGGGTAGACCAAAACCCTCAAGTATGGGATGTTTCCAAGGATGCCCCTTCAAAGTCATGTAGTGCATGATGAGGTGGATAGGGGTTTAGACTTCATAGGTCAATGGGTTTCATGACATGCAAGGGCTCATATTGTCTCATCTATGGGTGCCTTTGTAGAGGGTGTGTTGCACCTTTGTTTTCAATGCATCCTTTTGCCAAGCCCATTCATTGCCTTTAATTTGTTTAGGATGTTTCCAGGTTGAAGCCAAGGTGGGGATTCTACATAATAAATAAAAATTGTACCCACCTTGAATCTACCCTAGTCACATCATGCTTCCCCAAGTTGGGAACACGTCTGGGGCTTCTACCTAACCATTAAGAACAGTTCTCACACATGGCCCTCCATGGTTGGAATTTGTTATATTTAGTTATTCTTTCACGGGTCCCATCAATTCTTATGAGAGACGTTTCATTGTCTTCGAGATGCCTAGGCGAGCATCTAGAAGGTTAATGGTTTGGATTTTATATTTTTCCAACTAAAAGCCTCTGGGCCTTCAGCCCCTTCTTCCCATGAAATGAGGTACATTCCCTTCTTGGGTCACTAAGGCCAAATGGCCTAGAAAAGGGAAATTTGATGAGAATTTGAATGAGCAGAAAGTGATAAGTATGGTCAAGAATGGTACGATGACCCCTCAAGGGACCCCTAGTTATGCCCCTTCCCCAAAAGTTGGTCACTTACTAGGAAATCAATGACACTCACCAAAGTGAAATAGGGTCAAACGCATAATTTCCAAGTAGGCATTCTATAATCAAAAGCAGCTTCAATACAACATGCTTAAATTCCTCAAATATTAGGTTGATTGCCTGCCACAATACATGACTTGTACTGCATGGAGCAAGACCCATGTGCCTTCCAAAAGCTAGCTGGTGTGGTGGATACGCTGATGATGGATCAAACTGTGTTGATAGAGTGGGATTCCATATGTGCAAGTGGAAATTTCTATTCATGTCGTCTCTCGGCACTCCATGTCTACAACCTGAGGGCCTCGAGACATCATCTCCTTAGTTATCCCACAAAATGGGGATAACATATGGCTCATACTTGGGGACATGTTCTCGTTTTAGAGTGCATGATAACCACAACATATCCTGGTAGACATGTTCCTACACACACTAAGTCAACAAACTCATCAATAGTAGGATGGCTTTGCTCATCCTTTGTCCATATATATCAAAAATACAAAAATGAAATTGATCTAAAAAATAAAGTTTTTAGCATTTTTTCAAGAATTTCAAAACTAATATGAGAAATCAATATGAAAATGAGAGGAAAGAAATATGACCTACCTATTTACCTGGGGCATTGGGGCCTTGAATATCAAGTGATATGTGATTTCAGGTGAATTCATACAACTAGTGCAACCAGTCGATCATCCTATCAAAGTATCTCCCCCTGTGCTTAATTATGTAAAACAACAAAGATTAGTCAAGCACGCAATGAACATGGGCATAAATAGATATATAATCAATCATGAAATGAAACTCATAGAGATGGGTGGGAGGGAGAAAATCCTACTGGAAAGAATATCCACAACTTTGATCATCCAAGGAATCATGCCTGAAGTGATAGCCACAAGCTCGATCAACCCATCTCTGAATAGGACTATTGTATATAGACGAGGTTTGATATTTATTCACACACAAATATCCACTGCTTTTTGAATATTGAGAGGAGATAAGAGAGAAAAAGAAGATTTCATGGCTTCTCGAAGAAGAAGATAAGAGGTAAGGGATAACCTCATGAATATAGAAAAAATCCTCCCTCAGGCTTAGGAAACATTGCTTCTTCATCTGCAAATCCCCACCAAAATTCTCAATATGAAAGTAATTTATTTTGGTTCTGTGGACCTCAGACTGCTCTGGTCTATCCACATCTTGGTGTCTATCAAATTCTGATCACGATGTCTGAAAATCCTCATAGAAAAAATATGCATCACAACCCCTAAGAGATGGCCGAAAATCATCCTGAAATGGTTGTGTCAGGTCATCCTCGAATGGACAAAAAAAATATGTAATCATATCATCATCAGGATGAAAAACATATGAATCATACATGTATGAATACCAGTCCTCTAAAGATGACATATCGACCCCCTCTTCCTGACAGTTACCCTCAATGTAAAAAATGGGGTCTTTATAAAAAATGGGATGACCAAAATCCCATCTGCGTCTCCCAGTCTGTATGAAAGTTTCTATGTGTTCATCAACCATATCCGAGGATTATTTCATGAGACCATTAGTACGACTGAAAATAACCATTTCTTAATCTTTGTGTGTAGGAAGAAAATAAGGGAGAAGGACATCATCTTTTTCAGGAAGGAACACAGATACCAATGTATCCTTCTTCTCATCTGGATATTTTACTTTATCAAGGTCTTCTTCTTATTGGAAAATTTCTCCATGGATTTGTTCTTTAATCGAGTCTTATTCATATTTAATAGGATCCTATAATTCACCATCTTGATCTTTATCTCTAACGAGCTCGTAAACTTCCTTGGGCATGGAGAGAGGCTCATCGTCATTTGGGAAGTTTTCCTCGTACCCATACTTTTCGGTCACAGCGTCGTATAATTGATATGTTCCATAATATGCAATGGCCACTTCCCAAGATGAGTTTAGGGTAGGAATTTCCTCATAATTTTCGAGGATGGAATCATACTCTTCTTCTCTCTGTTGACAGAACTTAACTAGAAATTCCTTATCAGGGCAAAGTTCTATCAGTTGTTCACAAAAATCGTAATCATCTTATGTTCTTTCCTTCAGGAACTCAAAAATTTCCTCACTACTATCATCAACTTCTTTTCTTTCAACTGTTGTTTCAACAAAATCTGGAAGAAGTGTTTCTCTCAAGCCTTGAATAGGATCAAGGTCAAAACCTTCTCTCTAAAAAGCATCCTCCAACTCCTGAATTGTATCTTTAAGACTTTGAGTTTTTGGTCCCCAACGTTTAAGGAACTCTCTAATGAGGATTGTTAAAGAAGATATACTTCTTGGCATATAAGAATGCTTCATCCAATCCTTTTGTTCACTTCCCAAGGAAAACAAGAACAATCGTAGGCATACATCCTCATGTTGTACATTCTCATAGTTGATTCATCTAGTAAACTCAACAAAGTGTGTTATGGCTGACATAAGATTACCATAGAACTTTGAGAGGACATCGAATTGGTTTATCAGGAACTTTTTTGGATATCCGTCAATGGATTTGAGATCCAAGGCCTTGTATGCTTAATGAAAGTGCCACGGAGCCATGTTTCCATTACTCAGGGTAATACCTCAATGGAGACTCTAGATGAGCTCAAGGATCATCAAAGGGTGGAAAGGGATAAGGTGTGTTCTTGGAAGGTGGAGTCACCAGATGAGCTTCAAAAATAGTTCATCAAGGGTGGAAATGGAATGTCCTTTAGGTGGAGTCTCCAAGCAAGCTAGGGAACTTATTTGGGATAGCTTGCCAAAGTGTCGTTAGGGTTTGGAAGAGGATTCAAAATCCTCCCCGGAAACAATGCTAAAATTTTATCGCACAAGTTGTAGGTTGGGAAATCCCTACCCAACCACCAAATGGAGACCACTTAGAGAACACCTACCCATTGTCACCTTAGGCAGGTATTCCCATCACTTCAGAGGTGAGAGAATCTCCTCAAGGGGGGAATCACAATGACCCTGGGGGGAATGAGATGGAAAGTGAAGAGATGAAGGAATGTCCCCCTAAAGGTCAATATAGAATATGTGGAAAGGATTGGAAAAGAGACTAGGTGGTAGCCAATGGTTTCCAATAGATAAGAACAATTGTGAAGAATGTTGTACCTTCCCGAGACACAAGAACAAGCCAAGCATATATGTATAATGTTAGGTGGAAAAGAGATTAATATTGTTGTCCCTAATTGAAGCAGTAAACAAAAATCTATCTCAACAAATATATAAGTATTAAATTTTCTAAACAATTTCTAAAATTCCAACGAATGATGTTAGAGATAAGTTAGATAAACATTAGTGACACTCAAGAATGAAAGCACAAGACTTTAGCAATGAAACAAGGTTGTCATAAAAAGAAGTTGCAGAGACATTTTGCAGCCTTATGGATGTAACAAACAATTTATTACAACAGCAAATCCAACCACAAAAACTCATGAAGAATCCACCCAAAAGTTGTGCTAGGCTAAGTAGATTAGTGGCAAAATATTAGCAACTTTTGACGGTTGAAAAACAAGTTATAAATAGAAAAGTGTTAGGGTTTCTACAACCCTAATGGATGTAGATGAAGTTTTATAACAGAAGAAAGAAGTACTTGAGTAACTATGACGCCCTAGTGGCTCAACTAATCATATATAATGAAGAATTGATTCCAACTTAGACAACCTCCAAATCATGAAAATTCACGTTAACCAACGCAAGATTTTATTTCTCCAATGAAATTATAGTAGTGCCTTTAGCTATTAGGTTATGGAGTCAAGTAAATAAAGAGATAAACAATGCTATCTCCTTGGGGGTGTAAACCCTCTTACTCCCCAAGTCAAACAAATTCTAAGCTAGGAGATACTAGGAGCATGTAAACCTTTTTACTTCTCCTAGTAAGACCTTGTGCAACAAAAGAACTTCTAAAAAAAAATGATAGATCTTGGTGGGGTTGTAAATCCTTATACTCCCTAAGAAATATATCAAATCAAACTTGCAACTAAGCAATGAAGCATAAACAAGATAAATCCCTACATAATCCAAGAAATGACAAGATAAACCTCCTCTTACCAAGATAAATCCACCACACATGCCAAAGAAAAACTCCAAGAAGGTTAGCGCACTACTTCCACCAATAGCATAAAGAAACCAAGATAAAATCCAAAAGAGAGAGAAGGTTTCCCAAGGAGGGAGCAAATTTCAACCTAATACTTCTCACAATGGGAGAGTTATATTATGAAATGAGATTCACAAGCTCTCTATTTATACAAAATGTCTAAAACATAGTTTTTCCACTTAATCAAGGTAAAACATAAGATAAGGGGTCAACAACCCTTATCTTACCCCTTAAACCAAATAATAATATTTAATCTACACTTTTTTCACATTAGAAGACCTAAAATAAGATGGTGCCACCCCTTTAGGGAGACGTTTTGACACTTGGAGAAAGTCATTGGAGTTGGGGATGCATGAATAGGCCTCCAAAGGCCACATGTCATTCATCCAAGCCTATTCAAAGCCTCTTTCCTTCAAAACATGTCTTGTGTCAATGAGAAACACCTCCATCACCACCAAACCCTATCCCTGGGTGACATCAAGCCTCCAAAAGTGACATTTTTCCTCTCCTAGGAAATTTGTTTGGCATGTGAGAGCTAGGCAAGGTCATCCATGATGTCTTCTAGGCCTCAAAAGGAAAGTCATCGTGATCTGGCATGTGGGCCCTTGGCATCCAAATTGTGGGATTCAAGCCCCGTGGAAGCCCAAACTAGGCTTATTCCTCCAAAAGTTTCCACCAAACAAGGTCCTGCAAAACAAATGAGTGTGCCCTCCAAGGATCTCAAGTCAAAATATCATGGCAAGTGAAAACCACATCTAATAAACAAGGTTTCTAAAAATGTTCATCAAAACTACCTCATCAAATTAAACAAATGCTCAAAGACCCTATACAATTGACCAAGTTTAGGTATGGGAGGGGTGTCATAAAAGTCCTATTGGGTAGACCAAAACCCTCAAGTAAGGGATGTTTCCAAGGATGCCCCTTCAAGGTCATGCAGTGGATGATGAGGTGGATAGGGTTTTAGACTTCATAGGTCAATGGGTTTCATGACATACAAGGGCTCGTATTGTCTCATCTATGGGTGCCTTTGTAGAGGGTATTTTTAGAATATAGAAGATGGTGTGCTCGTTTTACCATTGACGATACCCTCGTCACCCAACCACAGGCCGAAGCCTCCCTCCGAGCACCTTAACCTTGACCTGAGAATTCCTCCGAAAGAAAACCCTAGGCTAGATAGCCAAACAAAGAGCAGCACATCTCTCCCCAAGGATAGCGCAACACAACAAACTGATCAGATAGTCCCAAACCCTATCCAAGAGATATTCAAGCCAAAACTGAGAACTTGCTCCTGCTGCAGCTGCACCAGCTCTCCCTCCAAACCTACGCACCAAACTACCACTGCAGTGCGCACCAAACTGCAGAACTGCAATTCTAAGATGCTATCAAATGAGAACTGGTGCCCTGTATTTATAGTAATCCTGCCAGTTTGTCAGGGCCGACTTCTCCTTCTGGGTATGTGTCTGTTCAGTATATTATTATTAATTATGGCCGACTTCTTCTCTTCGAGGCTAATAGCCTAATATAAAATTTCTTCTTGAGCCGACAAGGCTTCTAGGGTTATTAGCCAACTCATTAGGGTTTCTCTTGCTTTCCAGAGTCTTTTATTCTCCTCAAGTTCACACATGGGGGTAAATACCTCCTGCAGCTACCATAATATTAACACTCCCTCCTAGCTAGAGAGGTATTTACAGGTAATGGACTTGAGCACAAAACATACCATTTACCCGGTAGCATCAATATAGTCATCTAGACTATTTCATGACTAGATCATGAACATCACCATCACCATCAACTACATCATCTCTCGAAACCATACTTCATCTGAGTAGTTAGATATGATGTTGGAATAGTCACTCTCACCATAGAGTGATACAAGAGGAGTAAAATATCTGAACTGTTTTCCGTCTGGAAAATCTATGTTCATCATTCATCTGAATGATCATCATCTCCAATAAACTGCTGATAGTCTTCAAGGCAATTAGAACAAGGATAGAACACACCTGTGTATATTCATAGTAGTACACAACTACAATCCAGTGGTTAACTACCACATCAAGTAACACAAAAGTACTTGATCAGCAATGTATAGTTGCGAGCAGTGAAACACATTCACCGCAGTAGTCCTCATCTACTGTCATATAATCTTCATAACAAACATCTGAGAGCATCCTGCATAGAAACAATGTTATGATAAAAACTGTATCAACTGGGCCAATCTTTCACTCACGTCTGTGAGATCTGAAAGAATGTTTTCCACCACAGTAGTCTTCATCTGCATAGAAACAATGTTATCATAAAAACTGAATCAACTGGGCCAATCTTTCACTCACCTCTGTGAGATCTGAAAGAGTGTCTGCCCTTAGTATAGAATATCAACAATGATCATCTGGGCCAATCTTTCACTCACATCTGTGAGATATTAAAGAATGTATGCCCTCAATATATAACATTAATAATAACCATCTGGGCCAATCTTTCACTCACATATGTGAGGTCTGAAAGAATGTCTGCCCTCTACATAGAATATCAATAATAGGCTATCTGCCCCATTCTTCTCAACCAAGGAAGAAGGATTGTTTCTGATTTCTGAACCTGGACCATTTCCCACCCTGGGCCATTCTTCCGACACTAAACAAAGTGTAACCTAGAGAGAATGAGTCTGCCCTCGAGAAATGCTTGGACCATTCCTTACCCTGGCCCATTCCTCCGACACTAAACAAAGTGTAACCTAGAGGGAATGAGTTTTCCCTAAAGAATGATTGTCCTGGACTATTCCCCACCCTAGGCCATTCTTCTGACACTAAACAAAGTGTAACCTGGAGAGAATGAGTCTACCCTCGAGGAATAATTGTCCCTGATTGCTGAGCCTGGACTACTCCCCACCCTGGGCCATTCCTCCGACACCAAACAAGGTGTAGCCTGGAAAGAATGAGTCTACCCTCAAGGAGTAACTGTCTGGACCATTCCCCACCCTGGTCCATTCCTCCGAAACTAAACAAAGTGTATCCTAGAAAGAATGAGTCTTCCCTTGAGGAATTTATATCCTGCATCAACCTCCAAAATGGATGATTCTTCGAAACTGCTCACAACTGTGAACTTCGAAAGAATGACTACCCGGCGAGGCGGACCATTCTACTTGACCACTACTTAGAGTGACTGCCAAGAAGAATGATTTTCCTAGACCACTCCCCATAATGGGAATTCGTTGTCTATGATACATCAGCAATCAGTCTACCTCCCATGTTAACTACAATGGGAAGCCATTGTCCGTCAGAAATCTCAATCCACTTTCCGAACAGGAAAGCATCTGTCCAATATGGACTTTTACAAAGATAAATGTTCCCTCCTAACTGGAGAGTTATTTCAATCACAAAAATAAATGTTTGCGTACCTTCTTCTAGTTTGGAGATTCTTCCCTTCCAGTTAATAGAGTTGTTTCCATGAGCTCTAGCTTGAGTATGCAAGTTCTTTCATCTTGAATATGAGCTTTACCAAAATGTATGCTTATCTGCTCATCTGTGGAGATATGTATTGGAGAATTACTTTCTCCTTTCTGGACTTCATCATGGATAATGTAATGCTTGTACTGTAGTCTGGAACACTGTGAAGGCTTCTTGTAGATGTGAAAAATAGAGTATATCATAGTTGGAGAACTAGAACATATCCGTGTGGCACTTCTTCTGTCATCATGAGATCTGATCTTCTAAGTAGTCATCTTGATGTTATTGGAAATCTTTACCACGCTTTTGCTGTGCACTGGAGATTCTCCACCAAGTTGTCTTCTTCTTATCTGCATACAGGAGTATCTTTCTGGTATGCCTCAAAGTCTTGGGATTGCTTTGCATGCGCTCTTTACTCAATTTCTTCTGGAGAACATTCTTTGCATTCATCTGATGTAGAATTCTGACTTATGGATGTTGCGGATAATATAATGACTTATATAGAGATAAGTCTGGTGTACTGGAACTATCAATCCTCATAGTCTTCTCCCTCCATCTAGGAGAACCTCTGGTTCGGGATCTCACAATGCTTTCATTCATAAGTCTTCCGTACATTGTTTCTTCATCATGACTTTCAGTTCTTCTGCTTGATTGCCTTTTAGTGAGTTCATATTAGGCTGGTAATCTTGTGATTCTTGATACAATGACTGGTTGTTCTGATTCTTCTTTCTTGGAATCTTCATGTTCTTCTTTTTCTTTAGTTCTTAGGTTCATGGAGTTTCTTATAGATTCCATGTCCTAGAGATTCCACTTCTTACCTTCATCATTGGTTCACGGATCTGGATGTACAACCAGGAATACTTTAAGGCTTCTCTTCGAAAGGTCTTCTTCTGCGGTTGAGTTGAACACGTACTGTCTTTCATGACTGCTACCATGGATATATACATTTCATCATCTTCAATGGATCATAGGATTAGCTCCCTCCTAATCTTTGCTTCATGTAAGAGTGCATATAATCTGCTCCCTTCGTCTGACTACTTCCGTCT
>CBVK0102063756.1:0-19857 GCA_900067695.1 Picea abies
GGAGGTTGGGACACCTACACTACAGGGAATTGTTGATTCTGAGGGAGATTGTTACATGTCTTCTAGAGTTCAATATTGATCTGCATGGAGTGTGCAGAGGGTGTGCACTTATAAAGAATTCCAAGGATTCTTTTCCAAGCAACGAGAGTAGGTCCAAGGGGGTCTTGGATCTTATACATTCAAATGTGAGTGGATCGATGTTAGTAGCATCATTGCAGGGAGTGTCATACTATGTGATATTCATTGATGATTTTTCTAGGAAAACCTGGATCTTCTTTATGAAGACCAAGCATGAGGTCTTCAGTCGGTTTCAGGATTTTAGAGTTCAGGTGAAAAACTAGACAGGAAAGAAGATGAAGGTATTGAGTTTGGATAATGGGGGAAATTATACCTCCAATTAATTCAAGGATTTCTGCAAGGAGGTAGGGATCAAGAGGGAGTAGACAATCTCATACAAACCTAAAAGAAATGGAGTTGTAGAGAGAAAGAACTGGTCCATCATCAGTTCTATCAGGGCTATGGTACATGACCAGGAGTTGCCTATGTTGCTTTGGGAAAAGGCATGTAACACAGTAGTGTATGTGCATAAGAGGATTCCTCACAGGATATTCGGGGACAAGACTCTGATGGAGGCATTCTCAGGAGTGAAGCCAAAGATAGGACATTTTAGGATCTTTGAAAATGGTCAGAAAACTGTTTTGAGCCATTTGGAAAAGGTGGGTGGCCTCCGATATCCACCTTGGCCTCCGATATCCACCTGGATCACTACATACATATGCATGTGGAGAAGAGGACGAAGATAGAGCCTTCAGGATAGAAGGGTATATTTTTGGGGTACAAGAAGACCTCAAAGTCTTACATGATCTTCATTCTATCTCAGAGGAAGATAGTTGTGAGAAGAGATGTTAAGTTTGAGGAGAAATTGGAATCTAAGAAATCTCAGGATTCATCAATAGTAACAGAGGATGAGGATAAACAATCTTTGAAGGATGAGAAACAGTCATCAACTCAGACTTCAGGTGGGGAGGAGGATTTATCCCCTTCTAGTTATAGAAGTCGGGAGACTTAGGTGGCTATTACAGACATTGAAAGATGCAGGTGAGGCTCCTAGGAGTGCAGTTAGAGAGCATAGGCCTCGAAGAAAGTTTATGAACTATATCACACTTATGAGTATCATCATTGATGCTAATCCTTCTAGTTTTGAGGAAGTGGCAGATCAACAGGTTTGGAAGGATGCCATGGTAGAGGAGTACAACTCTATTGTGAGGAATGATGTTTGGGACATAGTGTCCAAACCAAAGGGGAAGTCAATTATGAGTTCTAGGTGGCTCTACAAGATCAAGCATGTTGCATATGGTAGTATCGAGAAGTTCAAGGCGAGGTTTGTGGCGACAGGGTTTTCCTAGAAAGAGGGAGTGGACTATGAGGAGACATTTGCTCAAGGCGTCGGGTATGCTTCTATTCGAGCTATTATATCTATTGCTTCAGTTATGAGGTGGAGGATTCATCATATGGATGTGAAGACAAATTTCCTCAACTAGATCATTGAGGAGGAAGTATATATAGAGCAACCTCAAAGATTTTAGGTACATGGGATGGAGTCTCATGTGTGTAGGCTTAAGAAATCCTTGTACAAACTTAAACAAACACCCAGGGCATGGTATTCCAGGATCGATATATACTTGCAGAGTATGGGCTTTACCAAGAGTGAGGTGGATCCTAACTTGTACTTCATACTTGTTGGGTCTAATCCACTCATCATGATTATGTACGTGGATGATTTGTTTCTCACATGTGTAGAGGAGATTATTGTAGGGTGCAAAGAAAATTTATCTACAAAGTTTGAGATGAAGGACATTGGCTTGATGCATTATTTCTTGGGATTAGAGATATGGAAGGTGTCAGGAGAGATCTTCCTTGGTCAAGGGAATTATGCAGTAAGGATCTTATGAGATTCAATATGGAGGATTGTAGGTTGATGGATACACCTATGGTTACCAATGTGAAGAAGGTTATCACTTCAGATTTAGAGTTGGTGGATCCCAAGATATATAGGCAATTGATAGGTTCCTTAATGTATTTGGTCAACACCAGGCCAGATATATGTTTTTTTGTGAACACCTTGAGTTAGTTCATTGTGGAGCTTAGGCAGGTGCATTGGATAGCAACAAATCATGTGCTCAAGTACTTGATACGTACAATGGAGTGTGGATTGAGATATCTTGGAGTTGAGGGAGTGGATTTGTAGGGATATACAGACTTAGATTTGTTAAAATATTTGATGTGCTCATTTTACCATAGAAAATATCACTATTGTCACCCAACCATAGGCACGATGTCACCCCCGAGCATCATAACCTTTTCTAGATAGAATGATACTAGAGGCAACACTAGAACCAACCGAAAACCAAGAGAGTGCATATTTCTCCAAAGATAGCTCACTTAACAGAAAGTCCCAAATCCACAGAACAAGAACAATACTCAGTTACAGTAGTTGCAGTTGCAGTTACCAAGGATATCAGAATACCAGCAATAATGTCACCAATAATTACACAAAGAGATATTGGAAGGTAGGGCGCATATCTTAAGCTATATAGTGCCAGAGAGAAAGACCAAGAACCACCCCAGAATATCCACCTTCCATCCTTGTAGTTGCAGCTCCAAACATGCGCCATACTTGAGAGAGTGAGTGAGGTGAGTGAGTACAAATGAGCTCAAGCGCCCTCTATTTATAGTTCTCCTTGTCACTTGTCTAGGATGACTTCTCTTTCTGGAGGGTAATCCTTTAATATTATTTATTTTACT
This sequence comes from Picea abies, assembly GCA_900067695.1. Lineage (NCBI taxonomy): Eukaryota > Viridiplantae > Streptophyta > Pinopsida > Pinales > Pinaceae > Picea > Picea abies. The sequence continues at coordinate 2,806 of CBVK0102063756.1, forward strand.
GAGCTGACTTGTATTCTAGGGTTTTTACACATTTTTTTAGGGTTTCTCTTCCAAAATATTCTATTCTAGCCAAAGGTTACACATGGAGGTTAATACCTCCCACAACTACCATAATATCAAATCTCCCTCCTAGCTAGGCAGGTATTAACTGTAATGATCTCAAACACATCCATCGATTTCGCATGGTATGGGAAAGGCTCACATAGTCTTGCAGACCATCCTACATGTAGCATCATCATAGCCACACAGGCTATCTCATGATCACGTAGATCAAGTCACAAGCATCATCATCACTATCCATCTAGCTGGAAATCACCTCCCACACTACTGATTGGAACACCATCCTAGGAAACAACTTCAACACTACTGGTAGTCTCCATGGCAATCCAGTAGTAGTACACAGTTACTACAATGCCATCCAATAGATCACAATAATGTTGCTCCATAGTGGTACACAACTACTATCTAGTGGTACACAACCACTCCTAGTAGTGCACAGCTACTAACTAGTGACATACATCCACTACCAATGGAACACATCCACCATAGTAATACATAACTATTTTCCAGAGACACACGGTCTCCATTGCAATCAACTAATAGCTACACAAGATATCACCATGTAATACAACAATCTCCTGGCATCAAATCATATCATTGTTTGCATCATCTCTCGAGACCATACTCCATCTGATTAATCGGGCATGATATTGAATAAGTCATGTGCTAGACTTAGCACACTCAACAGAGTGTCATGCATAAGTCACTCAATAGAGTGATATAGGGACCATTCTTGTAATCCAGACATATGTCATAGAAGAATAGTTGTCCCAATATATGTTTAATCTCTCCATTGTATCACCTCTAAGTCGTACTAGCATGATGTGAATGCATCATATCTAATTTTTATTGGCATGATGTGGATGACTTGCTTAACGGACTTACGCATTGGTGCAAGCTTCCACACAATAAACGTGGATTTACCCTCCAAGATGCCCGAGTGATTTTGACCAACGTCGATTCCAGGTACAGCGAAGACTTTCCCCTTCACTGTCACCTCATGTATTGACCCTAAATAAAGGTCACTAAGGTTACCAAATACAACAATGATTCATGGGGAAATCGACAGTTAGATATACACACAAGGGTAGGGTAACTGATCCCGAAATCGACTTGAGAAGGCCCACACAGGGTTGTTTTCTCAAGTGACCCCCAATAATATGTGAAAACACTACACCAAGACTAACAAAGCAGGGTTAATAACTCTGTTGGTCTCAATGCAACCTCGTGATTGACCCTTGTGCAAGAAGGGCTTCCTAGGACAAAATGTAGTAAATGGATTTCATCGCTCCCTAACTCAAGATTCTATGTTTGTTTATAGCTTTGGAAAGTTATCTTTCACACCTATTCCAAATCCCTACAACTAATCTAATGTAGGTTGCAAAGAGACCTAGAAATAAAAGTTTCTAGGTAGATTTTAATTAACGCGTAAATTTTATTAAGTTGTTGTTACTCAAGAGGAAAATAGTGTGGAATAAATGATGTTTTGACTGACTCTAAACAATGCAAAGAAATGAGAATGTAAATATTTCACTTCGATGAAAGCTATATTATGAGAAGGAGAAAACATTTATTATTCCCAGATGGATAATGTCCCAAAATTTTATTAAACTCATCGATATCAAGATCCTCAAGAAATGAGCCAAAGAGACTATACACCAATACACAATTCTTAGCCAAGAAATTTCAAATGCAAAGATGCCCCCAATCTAATGCAAAGCAAGAAATTAAAACTTTTTATTTCAAAGATACACTAAAATCAATAGTGAGTTTCTTTAAAACAAAAGTAACCCAAACAAAGCCACAAGACAAAGTACAAACTCTGGGCAAAAGACCTCCAACAAAGCGTTTAGAAAAACGGAGCAGAAAAGGGCAGAAATCACCAAAAAAGCGGATCAATGCTCCAGTTTTCAAGGGTATAGAGAATTGTAGCGCTCTGATATACAGTGCATGGTAGCATTGATTATAGATCAACGCTTTGATATACACTCTAGGGGAGTGCTACCCTTCTTAGAAACTCATAACAGAGGTTTAAAACTCAGAAAAATTCACCCAGAATTCCCATAATTTTGTGAAATTGTCAATGAAGAGGGGAGAAAGGAAATAGATCTGGAACAAACAGTAAAAAATGATCTAAAAGTGGGAAAAAGGTTGAGACGATCCAAGGAAAGAAAATTCAATGTCCTTCCCCAGTGGAGTCGCCAATTTTTGTTATAGGAAAATCCCCCTGCGGATAGGTGGATCTTCCCTCGGATTCTAGATCCCTAATACCGAGACAGAAAGATGCAAATGGAAACTAACATACTTTTAAATATAGTTAATCTAATCAAAAGAAAGAGAGGGAGAAGGTATGATGTACCTTGTTTCGAATATTTTCCTCACTTAATCCAATCTGAACTTGATCTCCAAGCTCCTTAGCACGACATGATACCTCCAATGCAATGGACAACAAAGAAAAACAAAGACTTACTAGTCTACCAAGATTATTTTAAACCAAATTCATCCATAATAGACAAGCATATGTAAAGATACATAAACTAGAAGGAAATATGCCAAGCATATATTAATGAGAACATTAAAAAGACACTTACAATCTGTAGATGCAGTTGCAACAACCTCTACAAGTCCTCTTCGTCTAGCCCTTACACGATGCTCCCAAGATCATAAGCTTGCTATCCAAAAGCTTCCTCCCAAGATCATAAGTTTGATACCTCTAATCTGCCTTTTCTTCTCCATGGAAAAACCCTCATTATATAGGATTTGGAGGCTTAACCACCATGGAGAGGATCACTCATCAGATCCACTAAAATGGGATCTTCAATATATTTAGGGAGAAAATATCTCTTAAGTATTTTAGGGAGGAAATATCTCTCAAGGATTTTAAGGAGGAAATATTTCAACCATCCATGAGATCCTTAGCCTCCCCTACAAAATAAGAAACCAAATGTGAGGTGGATTTTCACACTAAAATAATTTCCTTTTCATGATTATTAATAATAATTCATGTGCACATAGTATTTTTACCTTCATATAATATATTTCTCCTCCACATTGACCAGGGATTGTGACATATGTTATTTCATGGTGTCGAGGTGTATGCAACACTTAGAAAGGTGCATATGACACTTTTATGACACTTGCGACACTTAGGGAGAGGTACCTAGGTGTGGAAATATGATGTGTAACAATAATTTAGTGTCCCATGAAGGTATCTCAAAAAGTGTTTTGCAGCTATCCAATGCTCATGTCTAGGTTCCACCTGGAACTGGCTCAACATGTTCAAAGCAAAGAAAATTTATGGTCGGGTATTCACCAAATACATCAATGACCCAATCAACTTTCGGTATAAGGAAGAGTCTACTGGATCAGAATCATAGTCTCTCAAGTTTCTCATATCTGTCACCATGAGAGTTGCCATGAATTTGCAATCCATAATCCCAAACTTCTGAAGAATCTTTACAACATACTTCCCTTGCCCCAGGAAGATTCCACCACACTTTTGTTATAATTCTAGTCCCAAATAATAATGCATGAGACCAAGATCATTCATGTCGAATTTATAGGCTAACTGCTTCTTACACTGAATAATGAGAGGCTCTGCAATTGTCAGAAACAAGTCAACATATAGTAGCTAGATCACATGTGCATCATTCACAACCTTGTAATAAGGATATGGATCAACATAGCTCTTGGAAAATCCAAGTCTCGCCAAGTAACTGTCAATTCATTCATACCAAGCTCTTGGAGCTTGGTTGAGTCCATACAAGGCCTTCTTCATACATGGTTTTCTCTCAGGCGTACCTCAAAACCTTGAGGTTTCTCTATGTATACTTCTTTCTCAATTAATCCATTGAGAAAAGTGGTCTTTACATCCATCTTATGTAAAATCCAACCCATGGATGTTTCAAGAGATATGATGGCTCTAATAGAGGTATATCTGGAAACTGGAGCAAACGTCTCATCATAGTCTTCTCCCACCTGGTGGGAGAGCCCTCTAGCCACAAATCTTTCCTTGTATTTATCGATACTCCCATCTACTACGTGCTTTATCTTGTAAACCCATTTTGAAGTGACTATAGAATTTCCTTCGGGTCTAAGTATGATTTCCCATACATCATTTTTCATGATGGATTGAAATTTTTCCATCACAACTTCCTTCCATTCTTTCTTCTTAACTGACAGCCAAAGATCCTCAAGTTTCCAACACTTGGATTCTTTTCCAGAGAAAGCTTCTTCTAGAGTCATGCTCTTCAATATACGACGAGGACTTCTATTCTAAACATACATGGCTACCATAATTGTTTCTCCCCATAGAAACATGAATAGATTATGATCATTCATCATTTCCTTAACAAATTCTTCAATGGGTCGGTTCTTTTTTTCTCCTACACCATTCTACTGAGGATTGTAGGTAGTAGTGAGCTCCCTCCTAATCCTGACCTCTCTGTAGATTGTCTTGAAATCATCTGAGGTGTACTCTCCCGCTTAGTGAGGAGGATGACACTGGTCCACACACATCTGAGTGTGTTAGATCCAAAAGTCATTTTTCTTACCACCCTTCCTTTAGAATTAGTACTTAGTGAGATCACCTACCTCATCATTTGAGGGGTTCATCTACTCTAGGTTTGCAACTGTCACTCTAAGTCCTTCTCAGAGCTATCGCTTATGACCTGCCCGGAACAAGAACAACAAGAGCAAAAGTATTTCCAATAAAAATTTCATAAGAACATATCTATGGTAACAGGATGGTAGTCATCATAGAATTACCAAGGTGACCTGCCCGAGAGAAAAACAAGAGATATCTCCTAGAAGAGATGTTAGTTCATTTTGAAAACAAGTGCAATAAGCATCTATATCAATAGTACTTATATGCAACCAAGTATACCTAACAGTAATAGAACCCTTCAAAGATTGTTGTCACAACTATAGTGTTTACTGGTACTATAGCAACTATCAAACTTGATATGTAGAAATTGAAACTTAACAATTTGATAAATCAAAACTGGAACTTGGAGCTTCAATTGCTTATTCCTTTGAATGTACTGAATCCAGGATCATTGCTTGGACAATGTCTCTTGTACATTCCATGAAAAACACACTCGTGCTTTGTTGGATGATATAACATGAAAAGCATATACAAGTGCATACCTTTGAAATTTGCAGCATCGTTCAACTTGTCTTCTAATATGAAACTAGATATCATCTTGACAAGAAGAGGTTAGAAACTGATTAAAAAAGGTTCAATGATTAGAAGAAGCTATAAACCTTGAAATTTTCAAATTTGACCACAAAATCAATTTTGACCAAATGTCAACCTTTGACTTTGACTTTGACCAATCAACCTTTTACTTTGACCAATCAAACTTTGACTTTGACCCAGCTAAGAGTACCAAGAGGTGCGCCAGGCTAAGGCACACTAGAATGTCCAAGAATTATGCCAAACTTCTCACTTGAAGTGTCCAAAGAGTTAGGTTAGGGTTTGTTGCAGCTGCACAATCGAAAACCCTAGTTGCAACTACAAATGGTGCCACAATGAGATTAACAAAGAACTGCCACTTTACCTTCCAGCGATTAGACTGTCCTGAAGGTGGTGTGGGCCCATAACCTGTTAAAATATTCAATGTGCTTGTTTTACCATGGACAATATCACTATTGTCACCAAACCATAGGCATGTAGCCACCCCCGAGCACCATAACCTTTGCTAGATAGAATGATTATGGAAGCAGCACTAGAACCAATAGATGACTAAGAGAGCACATCTTTATCCAAAAATATCTCACCAAACAGAAAGTCACAAAGCCACGAAACAAGAACAATACTCAGTTGCAATAGTTGCAGTTGCAGTTACCAAGAATACCACCAAGAATATCATAATACCACCAAGAATGTCACCAAGAATACCACCAAGATATATTGGAAGGTAGAGTGCATATCTTAGGCTAGATAGCGCTAGAGAGAGGGACCAAGAACCACCCCATAATATACACCTTCCATCCTTGCAGTTGCAGCTCCAAACTTGTGCCATACTTGAGAGAGTGAGTGAGGTGAGTGAGTACAAATGAGCTCAAGCGCCCTCTATTTATAGTGCTCCTTGTCACTTGTTTAGGTCGAATTCTCTTTCTAGAGGGAAATCCTTTAATATTATTTATTCTACTGAGTCGACTTGTCTTCTAAGGTTTTTACACCTCTATTTAGGGTTTTTATTGCTTCTGGAATATTCTATTCTAGCCAAAGGTTACACGTGGAGGTTAATGCCTCCTGCAACTACCATAATATCAACAAGATTGAGCAGGGAGTGCAGTAGAAAGAAAGAGCACCTCGGGGTGTTGCTTCAGCTTGGGATGAATAGTGATTATATGGTTCAGCAAGAAGCAGACTTTTGTAGCACTCAGTTTAGCAGAGGCAGAGTATATGACAATGAGTATGGCTAGCTTTAAAGCCATTTGGCTTCACAAACTGCTTACAAGTTTATTTGATCAGAAGTTGGAGCTTACAGTGATATACTATGATAATCATAGTTGTATCAAACTCTTGGAGAATCCAATATTACATGATAGGTCCAAGCATATAGAGATCATATATCACTTCATCCGAGATAGGATCCATAAGGGAGCAATGAAGTTTCAGTATATTTCCACATATGAGAAGGTTGCAGACATTTTGACCAAACCTTTGGTTAAAGGGAAGTTTGTGTTATTCATAGACAAACTTGGAGTGGTGCATAACACCTTCCTCGTTAAGAGGGAGTGTTGATGTTTATAGCATCTGACATGTATTTTCACACGGGTCTAAGTGTCTAAACATGTGGAAGTCATTCACAACCTTCTACCTTGAGACTTTACTTTAATTAAAGGAATTATTAAAGTAAAAGGCTTTTATTAAAGGAATTATTAAAGTAAAAGGCTTTTATTAGAGATTTGAGTTTTATTTAATGAAATGTTTTAATTAGCATTAGTGAATTAAATAATATCCATTGATCTCAAGTGAGGAAGTAATATCAATCGTCAATCACTTTGGAGATTAGGTTTAGGTCATAACTCAATCTTATAAAAGCAAGGCAAGGGTCAAGGAGAAGACACTTGATACATTGATACAATGCAGAGAAGAACTTTTTCGTAGAGGATTGGATCATGAAGGACTATGATTCAAGGACATCTTGGATAGGTGAAGAAGGACTTCCATCTAGAGATCAAGTCGAGGAGAAGATGGAACATAAACAACTGCAAGTGGGTTTGAGCCACAACAATAGGGTCACACCGTACAAAGTTGTCATATAGTCTTTGAGTGTGTGTATGTGGGTTTCATTGGAGACAAACACATATACGCGGATTTGCTTATGGAAATACACATACATCTTGGGAAACGTAAAATATCGAGGTCGTACAACAGATCAGAAATTGTTAGGGTTTGCAAGTATTGTTCATAGTTTTTTGTATTTCTTTGTGGGCCATTATCCCAGGTACGAGAGCCCTTGTAAGCTTTGAAGTTATTTTAATGATAAGGGTTAGTTGATGGACATAATATCTTTGTGTATTGTGTATGAGATTTTTGGTTCCTAGTGTCGCTTCTGTTATGTTTATTTGAGTTGAATATTCTAGTAAGTGTATTATGTTTTGTGAGCTACTAATTTGATTTACACCAAGGAAATCACTAGATGACAAGATACCTAGGAGCCAGAGTAGGGATTTCAATACAGGATGGTACCCTAACTGAGCATGAATTCAAAGGCACTCTCCTTTCAACTTCAAAAAAAACTTTTAACTAATTCACATTGCAATTGGTGCATAATGAAGAGGTCTTCCAAACCATATGTTTGTAACCTAAGAGATCATTATAGGTTATAAGGGATATGGATGTTGTTCATTTTTTATGTTGATTTTAGTGTCTTTATGTTGATGTTCATTGTTTAGTGATTTTAGTGATTTTAGTGTCTTTAGGAAGACTATAATTATGTAGACTTAAGTCTATTTCTATTGTAGATAATGCAAAGGAAATTCTTGATCCCAAGATTTGAAGTTGTCCATGACAACTAAATGCATATTTTGATTTCAAACTCTGAAATATGGAATATATAGATTGTTTTCTTGGAAAATAAAAAGAATATGTTTCATAGACAAAAAAAAACTTTGGAAACACGTGTTTTTATTTTGATGAAGGTTAAGCATTGAAATTATAAATCAAGGCAATTATAAAGTCTCATTTTTACAAATCAAGGATTCAAAACATAGATGTATTTTTAAGGATGATATTATGTTATGGTTGTTGCTAAAATCATTCATCTTTTTGTTGCCAAAAAGTTTTTCATTAATATAAATTTTTATTTATAAAAATATTTCCAATAATATAAATTTATCTTTGTAAAAAGATCCTAGTACAAACAGTGGAAAACTTATTATTGCCATATAAAACAATGAAAACTATTCACTATGGCTATCAATACCAAAATTAAAAATCCTTACCAAAAAGGAGAGAAGCTTACTAAAAGTAGCACATAGGGCATTACACAACCAATACATATTTTTAGTCCAAAACATAAACCAAAATAAATTGACAAAGTACAATAGATGCTTATAACATCAAAAGTGATCTTTCTTGTAGTTGCTATCATTAGCTAAGCTAGTAATTCCTCTTCAATATATACTAGTGGGTATCATTTCAAACATCGTCAACTTCTCCAAGCAATGGATGACCCATGTCTTGAAGGTCTCATCAACTTGCCAAGAGTAATTTGTATCTAGATTCATGTCCATGACAAGTAGCAAGGACTGATAGAGAAGAGGTGTGAGTGGCAAAGGTGGCAAGTAGTGTAACAACCCCCACAAATCATGAGGGAGTTTCATTTACTTGACTTGAATGTCATGAAGCACATATAGCATGTGCCTACCTTCATTCCAATTAAGGAATGCTCTCTTGGATATGTTAGCATGTGGATAAATAACTCAATAGATCGAACAAATTTAGGAGGGATTAATTAGGGGGGAAAGACTATTTGAGGACCTCAAATAAGGGGGCACCATGCAAAGGGCATTGACACACCATTAGCACTAGTAGCTAGAAAAATGTAAGGTATCTTACCAAAGTATCATTTCCCTTCCGGGAAAAAGTATCAAGTCTTAAATTTATTACATTTTTAGTGATGGCCCTATTCTCTAGTCAACCTACTCATTGGTAGGAGCACCTTCTCACATGTACAATTTTAAATGTATCATTTTTCTTTATGGTGATTTGATCCACATAATTTGGCTTCCAAATACCCACGAGAGGTGGCAAATTTTTAGAATAAGAAAATCACTAAAAATCATTCTCAAAAATATTTTTCCAAAACCTTGTTTCAAGGACTTTTTAACACTACAAATCAAGTTTGCTAATTCAACTTAATTGAGGTGCCAAATTTTTAGAATAAGGAAATCACTAAAAATCATTCTCAAAAATATTTTTCCAAAACCTTGTTTCAAGGACTCTTTAACACTACAAATCAAGTTTGGTAATTCAACTTAATTGTTCGATTTATTTAAAAATATATAAAAAGTTGTATCTAATATTCTTATGATCCCTAAACACAACACCTACCCCCACCATACTATTTTCCCCATAGGCTTCGTAAATAGGTGTTATAATTATATTTGGTCACCCTTGACCACATACAACTAAGCCCAACAATTTGTGTACACATACTCTCCATGACTTATAACTCCTTTGACTTACAACTCCTTTCATAGTTGTATGTGGTCAAGGGTGACCAAACATAACTATAGTAGTGGGGTTTTAAGGAAAATACTTGATCTTGATCTTGACTAACTTAACTATATTCTCATTCATAATCTTGAAATTCAATTTTTTAAGTTCAGAATTTTTTTATTTATTTTGTTTTCTTAAAAATATTTTTAAAATTCATTTAACAAAATTATCCACCAATATTATAAAGAAAAAGGCCCAATAAATTAAAAATTGTCAAATTTTAAAATAACCTAGGATCCAAGCGAACACTTAAAAATAACATCAACAAAGCCATATAACAAATGGAACAACCTAGCAATGACATTAGTGACTTGTACAGTTGAACTTCATGTGTGACACCGATGTTATGGCATATGACACTCATAACGCAATGCATTTATCAACATACAGTGTACACTCAGTGGCTAGATCCCACATAGCTTTCAGGTACTTTTCAATTATATTTATTTTCTGCTCATATATGACATTGAGTGAATACACCACTTCTAGCTAATTTTTGTTCTCTCAAATGTATGGTCTCTTAAATTGTTTGTATGTGATATATTAAAAATCGTTTTAATATGTTAAGAAATGTTATGATAAAACTTGGAGCACAAATGCAGAAGGATAACATTTATAATTTCTATTAGCAAAGAATCCTTTGTCTTTGTCTCCAACATGCATTTGATGTGTTGACCTAAAACATAAGAAAACAACCAAGCATTGATTAGTATCAATCTTCAACAATAACCTTTTTGTATGTCAAGAAGAGCAAGGGATGTTTCCTACATTTGTGAATGACATCCTTACTAAACCTCTACATAGATCAATGCACCTCACCAAGGGTGATGCACATTAGGTATCTACAGGGACAGAACTAACATGTTGGTTGTGGACCCTGATTATCTCCTTGATTTATATGCAGGTATGCCTAGCCCCCTTATGCAGAGGGTTCGGGGGTTGGTTGTCGAATGAAGGGGGGTCTGGGGGGACCTACCCCCCCCAGCTGGGGGGAATGGGGGCCAACGGGCCCCTGAGCGAAATGTTTTTTGGGAAAATTGTCTTGTAAAATATTGTAGTTTTGTAGTCAATATGGACCGTTCATAAGGTCGCAAATTTGACGATAGAAGTTATGTTGGGGTTTTTTTCCCTAGAAGACAACCCTCGTTTATGAGAGAATTGTATTACGACGATGGGTGTGTGTGTGTGAATATTGTATTCTGAGGGAGGAGACCGTGAGAGAAAGAAAAGGAAGTTACAACAAGTGTGATGTGGGTTGTATCCCTTCATTTTGTTGAATAATAATAAAGGAGTGACCTAACAATTTATCTTTATCTGGTGGACGAAGCCCACACTCGGTGAACAACGTATATCCATGTCTCCATTGTATTGTGTATCTTCTGTGTTTTATTTCCGCATTTGTATTATTTTATTGCTCCGTGAAATGGTGACAATAGCAGAGCATCAAAAAATTGTCAAAAAATAGAAAAGTATTTGCTCTATTTATTCTCATATATTAGATTGCAAGTCCCTTGCTAATAATTGTGCCATATTTTTATTGGAACAATCTCTGTTATTAAAATTGAAAGCCATTAGGGCAGCAACACCTTCTGAGTTTGCTACTGTCTCTTATTTTGTTTCATGTTTCAAAGAACAAGATGATGCAGTAAAATACTTTTTGTGTGAATTATATCTTCATAATTTCATTTTAGAAGAAAACAGAGATGACAACCTCAATCCATTCATTGGAGATATACGATCATGATTTTCTAACACTAGCCTAATGTTCAATAACATTGACAACAACCAGTTGAGATAACCCATTAGGATAGAATTTGGGAGACACCTATGCCCCTACAATCAAATTTAAGTGGTTGTGACTATTAGTTGAGTCTTGAAAACTTTTTAATGATGCACTTCAAGCACATATCAAAATGGTGTTAGTCGGTGATAATACAAGTTAGTCTTAATCAAGTACACTTAATTTTAATTTATCAGCATACATAACCATCCATTGTGCAATGAGAATCTCTTGTGAGATGTTCTATAAATTTAGATTTTTTAATCAATCAATTAGAATCTTGAAAAGGTAATTAGTTATAACAATCAATTTTGGCCTACGTGGTCATTAACTTCATAGCATCATTGAGTTGAGGTATCGGTTTGTTGCAGGTATATTTCTTGGTCATTTCAGTATAAGTGAATTGTCTTATTCATGTACGACGAGAATACTACTGCTGAGTCTAAAATTTTAAATATATCACTGTATTCAATTCATTCAATAATGTCCAGTCATAAGTTTTTCTAAGCCATATTTCGGTCCACCTATTATCACAAAATCTTAAATTCCATTTATATATATCAATATATTAAAATCATGAAATAATGTCCAAATCTTGAATTCCATTTATATATTCAAATCATACAATAATGTCCAAGTCACAAGTCCTATTATCGTATTCATGTCCACTTATTCTCACGAGTCACAACACCAATTAATCAAAATTTCCTTTAAATTTAATTACTGTCATAAATCACGGTATGATTTTGAGGTGATGGAAAATAAGGACACTGGTAACTTCACTAATTAGCTTTCAGAGACAAAAAGCATCATGTGAAATTTCTTGTGCATAGAGTGACAAGAAAAAACTTGTATTGGTTGAATTGGTCCATATTTGGTAGCAGAGTAAGGTTAGCTAATTTGTTCATTTCCCGAAGAAACTAATATAAACCCTTTGTTGCTTGTCGCAGCGAGGCAGTGAAACCCTTGATGAACCTTGATAGCTGAGCTTTCCCAACAGCAGCCGATGGACCCGATTCACCTATTGAATAAACGATAACATTGTTAGAACTTTAAGACATGCGGACACTGTATACCATGTATGCTTTGTATCCACTTGAACTCAAGCCACACTGAAGAGGTGGCATAATTTTCCATGTCAATATGTGCTTGCATTAAACGTCACTAACAAGGCACAGCCCGATGTTTCAACGTCCAAACAAGCTCAAACTAAACCTAGTCTTGGCAGAACATTAGATAATTTATCAAACCAGAGTGCCAGGATTGGGACCAAACAATGGTAAAGATTGAAGTTTGCATGATGGAATCTGGATCAGCAGAGTTTCTTTCGAAACACAGAACGGATTTGTCTAAAATAAATTATCCAATGATCTGCCAAGACTTAACAAATACTTCAGAGTGTCAAGCTTATTTGCCTCTAAATGGATATAATAGTCATGAAACCTTGTTTTAGACTAAATAGAGAACGGCAGATGTTTTATGATTGACGTTTCTTAAATAAAAGTCATCACATAATAGAGTAGAGAGTCTCTCCCGTTACCAGTTCAGCAGTACAACACAAACAGTTCAATTTTAACACATACTAATGCCCATTTGGTTTTACTCATTTATGTACTTTGAGATAAGATACGACTTATACAGAACTTTACCATGGGGTGCCATCACTTGAGGTCTATTATGATTACACGGGTGATGACAAGCTGCTGAGCAACGCTGCGAGATCAACATTTTGGTCTTCATATCTCTTGATAAAAGGATGATTCTGTAAACAATCCCATCTTATCATCTCAGAGAAATATCAAAAGTGTACAACCAACAAAAGTTAAACTTAAAAATAAGAAACCATACTCCAAACATAATAGACCAACTTTAGACCATGAATGTAAAACTGCTCCAAGAAATTACTGGATAAGCCAATGATAAGGTTATTACCAAAAGATCTGTGGCCGACATTCTGTCTTTCGGGTCCTTTTGAACACTGCAGTATGTCAGACGTACCTCTTAAGAAGGCAATAAGGGAAAAACTGAATTCTTGTTGAAATCACCAATAGCAAAATATAAATCTCATAACTCACGAGGAAAACAAAATATCCTTACACTATTCAAGATAAATTAGCCACTGTATATTTAAGATCATAAATACTTAATTACTCTGATAGAAAATCTTGAATCGCAGAAGATAGAAAATTGACTGAACTTAAACAGAAATACAGAAAGAAACATGAAGGAATGTTTCTCTAAACCTAACAGCCATTTACTTCTAAGCCTATTCACAATCAAACCAACTGCTAGATGGTGAAGAATCAGTCTCAATCAACCAATCAACCCTCCTTACAAGCAAATCCAGGAAAGGAGATGTCTTAGCTATATCACAAATCTCCAGAAAAGTGCAACTACATGGAAATAAAAGAAACGCTTTTGATCTATCATTTGATTCATTCCTATTAACTTAGAATGCTTTGCCTTTAAGTCTATTTGCTTTCCAACAATCAAATAGGAAAAACCAGAGTCTTTTGATTACACTTCCTTGTGAGTGAACACGAAACATGATATGTCACATGGTTCAAGTTCGAGTTCAGCAATGATTAGGTTCGGTTTGAATTTGAACTTTCCGATGAGGTTCAGAAAAGTTTTCCCAAAAGTCAACATCAATAAACATGGTTGGTTGTTGCATTAAACGCAGGGAAACCTACTATATTTATTGCAGGTTAACTTGCTACTTTTTTTAACGGAAACTTGGGAATGATATTATCTTTACAAAGACTATAAAATTTGCCTTAGCCATACTCATAGGCAATCACAGTTGGCAGATCCAGCTATGTAGCTGAGCTTAGTAATTTTCAGAAGATAATTCAGAGTTTAATTATCCAACCTTGAACCCATTTTACAAAATTATGGCCAAGCCAAGATAACCAAATATCTTCAGTCGCAAAAACCAAATATCCATGGACAATGAAATATAAATTATATGGCTTACAATACTAGCCATCATTATTCTCATTTGAGTCCTCGATGCTCCAGTTGTCACTATTATTATGAGGAGAATAAGTGTTTGAACGTCTTGAGTTGCATTTCATGGCTCCCCTATTAGTTTGGAACCAACCTTATTCCGAGTGTAAGAAAAGGGTGCTGCAAAGGTGCATATATGAGAAGAGCTCCTCATAACACTCTCCAACCTCCTTAAGGAAGATTGTATGGCGGCAAAAATGTTGGTGGTGCACATCCTTTCAATATCAATAGCTTCCATCATACAGAATGGAACAATGGCAACAGGATGGCAGCAAAGGGAGTCCTCGTGGGTCATCAACTCAGCTGGCAGCAGGTATACTGTAGTCCATAACACGTATGAGGAGTCTTCCGTTGCAGCAGATGCAAGTAATTGAGGGTCAAATTCAATCTGTGCAGCAAAGACTACAGTCAAGAGTTCGTGAGGTCGAGGGTCGGTGGCATGATCAATGGAGGCAGGTTGGCTGAGTGAGGAGTGAACAAACAACTGCAGAGAGAGTCAACAGCCCTAGGGTTAACACCCTTTTTTAATAAATTATTAAAAAAAAACAATTAAAAACCCGTGCAAGACAAAATTCACCTTTAGGTTCGCCATTGGGTTTGAATTCATATTTAGGTTTGTCCTTCAGGTTTGAATTCCACTTGAGGTTCGCCGAACCTAATCAAACCTAAGAATTTTTTTTTAAGTTCGCTGAATTTTGAACCTCAAGGTTGAAGTTCGGCGAACTTTGTGACTCAGAATGGAATGAGTACACCTGGGCCGAAAGCATTATGACAATATTTGAGAAATTTCTTTAGAGCAGGTATTGAATTCAAAAAACCATTGTAAACAGGGTTCAAGAACAATAAAGGTTAGCTACATTCAAAAATCAACAGGATAGAAAGTTCAAGCAAACCTCGGTTCTCCACATTGCTTTCAAGCTCTCACCCTGTTCTTTGCTTCTAAAATTCCACTTACTGTACCAAAGCTTTCACCGTTCTCATTATTCACTAATACAGACAAACTAGGCCAGGAAAAGAAGAACATTTGTCTCTCTATCTTTCACGGTTGTTCGGCTCTTGTTCCATGTCTGCTCCACTTCCAAAAGGCTATAAATATTAGCACAAGAGGTACCTTCCTGCTCTTATATTAAGGATTCTTGACTTTGCTATCCTATTTCAGATTCTGTTTCTCACTCTCACAGCTCTAAGAGAATCTCCTTTATGGAATAGTAAAGAGTTCTCTTCTGGTGACAAATCTAATGCCCAAGAGCCCCAGCGATTCTCGGTCACAATACACACAATATAGGTCTCAACAGCAGACCTGAGTGTAAGAAAACGGAAATTTCTTTGGCCCAATTTGTACACCAGTATAAAATATTGATAAAGCGAAATATAATGTAAAATCAAACAAAATGGTTATTGTGCAGCCTAAGTTATTAAGAGTGAGACAGTCTGGGCAGCAGTCAACATGAATAGGCAGGATCCTAACAAAATAACTCACAAGAAAGCATCGCCATGTTAAAAAACAATACAAGTCACCTCCCATCATCACTCACACCCAAAACTTTTATTCCAGAAAGAGAACATATTAAGAACTTTAAAATTTATAAAGGCCTAACCGTCAGAACTTCACCTACATAATATTTTTAAACCCTATTTCCTTCCAAGTATTGTTTCATGACAACTTTTTGGTCCCTCAAATTATTTTTCTCTCATGCATTCCTCCGGTCTAGTTTCTTCCTCGTTTGGAGAAATTCCATGATCTCCTACACCTTCTCCCCATCCTGTACAAAAGCAAATATGTCAATCCTGATTTGCAATGGAATATGATCCTAATTAAACTTATGCTCCTGAGGAAATTGTTAATAGAGTTTGATGCTTCAAGGTGTCTTCTTACTCATACCTAGCCTCTACTTCATTTCTAGATTGTTTACACAAGCTTATCTTACATACCTAGAGGTGAATTTGATCTCTAATGAGCTAGTAATTGTTCATCATGTACTATATTTGGTGAATTCCAAGTGCTAACTTGTAAAACTCTAGGGGAATTCACCACCTATTTTACAAGTTCTTGCTTTGTTAATGCTTACATATCTTTAAAACTTGTATCTAACACTTGTTTGGCTGTTATTGTATAGAATATCTCTTTTCCAAGTGGAAACATCCAAGACATCTTGCTCTCTTGTGATTAATCTCTATCTTGGATGGTGTTTTCTTGATCTAAATCTCAAATTTCTGCGTTTTTATTCATAAAATAGATTTAGAAGGTGAAGGACAGCCCTAAACTTGTCCTCTCTTGGCATATAATCAAGTGGTAAACACAAGCACACCTTGCATCTTTGATTTATGCTAAATTTCTTCCCTCTTTGTGCCCTGTTATCGCTCAGTTTGTAGGAAAGGTTTAGTAGCTTGAAGGCAAGAGTCAAACTAGCGTAACAGGAGCTTCCCCACCCACTGTCACCTCGATGGGGAGCTCTTTCTATTT
>CBVK0102063762.1:7610-23333 GCA_900067695.1 Picea abies
AGTTGGGCCTCCACCACTTCAATCCTCCACCAAAGGCAAGCTCATAATAGAGAAGCAATGAGGTTCTCAATCAATAAGGGAAGATCTTGGGGGCTGAACACTATGTTCAGACTTAAAGGACAAAGGGATGCATACTCAATATGAAGTAAATAATTTCTCCAAAGTAACTTTGCTCTCAAAGTTGAATTTTTTCTCTTCTTTTCTATATCTCAGAATTGGCCCATTTATAGCCTTCAAATGGAACTGAAGGGCTGAGTCAGAACGTTTCCAGTATATGGAAGGCCAAGGATCATAGATCTCCTATTGTGACATGGAAAACCGACATTAATTTTCATTTTTTGGTAGAAATACTGATGTACGCAGGCTATAGTGGTGTAGCCTGCATATACGCATGTTGTATAGTAGGCACGATGCGTACATGTGGAAAAATATGTATTTTTATCTATGGATTTTACAAATAGGGATGATAAGTTTACATAGGGAAATGGAAAAAGGCCTTCTATGCAATATTTCATAGGGTGAGGGAAATATTTCTATAACAAATGCCCCCTAATGTGAGGTCAGAGGAGTATCTGCGACGGTCGAAATACATTATAAACAACCCAAAAGTGGTGTGATGGGGAACCAACTGGAAGAGCTGGTTGCTCATTACTTTCTATATTGACTTTACATACATGGATGTTAATATAATTACACTGCAGATCCATGTGAAAATATACCAAACAACTATACGCGGCCATGAATAGGTAAATACAAATGCGGTCACATGCCAAAAGTTGTCACAGTCATGAACAAGGCCCAATAGAACCAGTCTCAAAATCAATCTGAAGATTTTTGTATACAATGGAGTACAATCTGATCTCCCATGATTACTGAAGTCATATAGGTATTGGTCCAATGAAAAGGAAGCAACAACTCAGGGAAGCTACGACCACATACTAATGTCTTCAAGTCTTCTACACCATCCACCAAGGGTGTAAGTCTACATAATGTGAATAAAGGAGTTGAGGTCGAACACAATGAGACATTGTTTGATTATCGGTCATTGAGCTATACTGTTAAAAAATGTGAGACAACCTACCGATAATGAAAGTAGGTATCAAGGCATTGAGTACATTCTTACCAGTGTGAATAAAGGAGTCGGTGTCGAACACCTGAAGAATCCATCGATCAGGAGAAATCAATGTATTCCCAACTGTCGATGGTGAGAGAACCTGCCACTAATTACTACAAGCCTCAAGGTACTCGTAAGAATCTAGGTCTTATGAGTTGAAGTTGATGGAAGGAGGCCCACTGAAAGGAGAGCATTAAGGAATCTCTCATCAGTCAACATGAGGAACAAAACAAGAGCTTCATGATTTGGAGGAAATTGGATGAAGAATATGTTCATGAGTCAACGACCCTGTGTGTCTTTCGTGTGTGACAATTGCAAGCGGTACACGAAAAATACCCTCTGAATAGCAGCCAATGAGGAAAAATATTGACAAAGGCGAGGAAACCACCAATAAGGATAATGGCATCCAAGACATTGCATGAATCCCAATGTGTAAATAGATGTCTTGCCATCGAACACAATGGAAACCACCCAGTAAATAGCCAATGATGAAATGTTGATTGTTGGGTTCAAGGTTACCTACCAATGATGAAAGTAGGACCAGGGTGCATGATAGGACTACAGTATCATGTGATTCTGAGACAAACTGAGGGTATGGCCGACATGCAAAATCAAGAGTTCTGAGAAATGGCCGACACAGGTTGATAGACCTCCTTTGAACAAGAGCATGAGACATATGGAAGACTCTAACAGCATAGACTTAGTGATGAAACCATGATATGTAGGAGGCATCGATGAAATTCTCTATAGGGACTGGAAGAGTAACCAATCAACAGAGAAGACTCTGTCACAAGCTCAGCTTCCTAAGGTCATGCTAATCCCAAAATTATGATGAAAAGTGGACTCAATAAATTTGTGTTATGTTAAAAGGTGACACGACTGTTGTCAATATAAGATAATACTCCCTTCCTGCCTGTATTTTTTGTTTTTCATAGACAAATGAATGCTATGATACAAAGGAGAAAACGAGTGTCACAAGTAAGTAAAACTAGTTCCAGCAGTGGAACATACCTATTCTCAATGTAAGGAAATGCATGTGGGATATGGACACTCAGGAGAATGTTCCCTCCTAGGTATAGGGTGTCAAATTGCGAAGGATATAAATGAGGCTCTGCTTGGTTGAGGATGCAAAAAATGCTGAGGCAAATAGTTTATAACGCAAAGCGAGAACCAACTATAGGTTCAATACTGCAAGCAAATGCATGAGATGCAAACACAACTTAATGCAAAAAAATGTCCTTTTTTATGACATTTAGTATACTTGGTGTGAAAAAGGGATAAACTTGTGCCAAATAGACGTCCTTTCAAATACAATTTACGAGTGTGAAAGAGACAAGTTCACTCGACAATCTTTTCATTTTTTGAAGATGAGTTGAAAAAGGGATTAAATTAAACTTGGTTGGGAGTCCTCTAGGTATAAGGCAACATGTTTATGAGTGAGAGATGAGGTTTAGCATAAATTCATGTACTAGCTATAAGGGACTCCCGGTCCCATGGAAAAAATCTTAGCATGGACACCAAATGAAGTGGATGATCTAACTAGGACACCCATGTTTGGTAAGTCTCTACCACTTGATAACGACACTACTTATGGTAGATGGAAGGTTTGTGTCACAACAAATGGGTTCGTACGTAAGGAATAAAAATTGATAGTTATAGGGCAATGCAAAAATGCATGATGGAATGGATACCTATCCTATATGTTGGGTAGTGAAAATACCTACATGTGGTGACGAACGACCAACATAACGTTGAAATCTGTAAGAATCCCTAGTGAAAACAACAAAAAACCAACTCAATCCACCTTGTATTAGTCCATTAAGTGAAAAAATGACTCAAAACTATAGAAAGTGGGTAAAAACTGTTATAAATAGTAACAAAACCAAAAATTACTATGTCATTTTGACTTTTTATCCAAATAGTGAAAATTGGACCAAATTACCTTCAAGATTCAACTGGTGATTGCGGGAGCGTCAGGTGACGAAATCATAAACTGTCTGGACTAGGTAACTCCTCTTCCCTTCCTCTTCCTGTCTAGTGGATTAAAGTTTTCAATTAGGTTTCAAATTTTAAGTAAATTAGGGCACAAATTGTGTAACTCGGTGTATGTGGGTTGTCACTTATCGGGTCGCATATACTATGGGTTATATGTGAATGTGAAAACTACAGGGCCCATATACCCAGCCCTATACATGACTGTAAATGAAGAAACTCATGTATAAGTCCGTAAGAAAGGATTTTTATGGTTGCTAACTCAAAATTTGACTTTTCTCTGGCAGGACGGTGCTAAAGTGGAGGGAAAGGGAGCATAAGGAGGTAGATGTTTTTGTGGATAGAGATCTGGGGGCCCAAATGGCCTTGAAAAGTTGTGGATTATATAAATTTTGGGCACTCAAAGGGATGAGGGCCCAGGTGAGATTGCTTGAGATTCTTGTGGATTACTGGGATCCTAACAGTGAAAGCTTCATCCTTGATGGGAAACCATTGAGGATTGAAGTAGAGGATATCTACTTTTTGACTGGATTATCACGTCGGGGTGAGGTTGTAAACCTCAAATAATGGGGACGAGGGAGTGAAATGAAAATAGAGGAGTACATAGACGCTCATTGTGTAGCAGGGACTCCTAAGGTAGGGAGTCAACTCCCCATCCGAGCGATAAAAAATATCATCCTCAAGATTATTGTCCTCGTGTTGACTAGGATCATAGGATCAACTTCCCTACACCAGGCATCGAGGCCACTCATGTTCTATGATGTAGAGTGCTTGAGACCCACAATATATGATTTGTGTACCTCACTACTGGTTAACATGAAGATCCAGTTGACAGAGTGAAAATAGGATAGCAAGAGGAATTTTGGGTTTGCCTCTATCTTATGCAGTTTCTTCTTTGAGCAGGTTCTAGGTTTGGGACCTAGAGTCGATATTCTTCCAAGAGGACCTCGCAATCCATCCATGGCACAACAGACTGAGGTAATGATACGATAGGGGGGAGGTAGGGTTCCCACACCCTACAATGAGGATTTATTCTATTGGTGGCAGAGACAGGTCATCGCTTTGGATGACTATTCCTATGAAGGGATCGACTTCAAAGGGGATCCGTACATGCCACTCCCACTAGGGACCTCCTATGGGGACATAGGTATGTCAAATGTTTTTAAATATTTCATTTTTTTCGTATTTTTGTATAGTAAAACAAAAATATTTTTGGATGATGCATAAGTACTAACTAGACACTTGTGTAACGTAGACGTGGCTCTGCGACGACTAGAAGGGATTCCTCGACATCTTCAAAGGAACCTGGGAGATAAGGCGGTCAGAGGAGAAGTTGAGAGAGTCCTTCAAAACGTGCAAGGCAACCTGTCTCGTTTGACTCATAGGATTCCCATGGTTCAAGTAAAGGATCTTCCAGAAGCCATGCAGCGACAAGTGGTTGGTGTGCCCAGAGCTTGGGTGCGACTCTTTCAGTGTCTCACAAATGTCATAGTTTGTTACCATGAAACACATATGGCGCCTCAGGCGTAGATGTCGTGGATATTGTAGTACCGATTGTATATGTGTATTGAGGGTATTAGCCCCAATTTTGTACTATAAACACCATATTTTTTGAAATATATATAAAACAAGGATCTTCGGCTTTACTTATATTTACAATGTGTACATTGATGAGATGGTTTTCTTTAATTTAGTTATGTGACAAATGACAATCTAAAACGAAATTAGCATAAGCATCTGATACATGATTAGAACTCCTAGGAATGTGATAATAAGTAATAAAATCAAATTGTCATTCTAAAAGATGTACCCATATGAATCGTCGGATTAAAGTAGGATCACGCACATGGTAACTATCATTCAACTGACATACTACTAACTGGGAATCTAGGCGAACTTCTAAAGAGAGAATAGCATGTGAGATAAAATCGCACAAAAGTTCTATAATGACACTATATTCAGCTACATTATTCGTGGATGGCCCTAGGAATATGCCACTTGAAGACACCAGTAGACCCTCGGGTGAGTAAACCACCCAAGTGGCAGAAGCCAAGTTCTGTGTATGACGACTGGCTCCGTCTGCAAATCCTAGGTAGACCGACGACTCCATTGACATCTTCCAACCAAGGGAAAACTTGATAAGCAAGTTGAAGATGAAAAGAAAAGGAAAATATATATGCACTAAATTAAATTAGTATGCAAAGAGTTCTGGCCAAGCTTGGGGCTTAAGCGTAATATCTTTTGAAGTAGAGCCCATTCCTGGGCTCGGCCAACATATTCTCTTCATAATATTCTAACTCATAGGCTCCTTTTTCTAAGACACGTCGCATGATATAAGGATCGTGCCACATGGGTTTAAATTTGCTTGCTCCCAATGGTTCTTTGGCTTGATCATACAAGAGGACCAAGTCACCCTCAGCATACAACCGAGGACAAATAGACTTATTGTACTATACCTTGACATGTATTTTTTTCACCTTGATAGTCATGGAGGCATCTCGACATTGCTCATCAAGACTCTTTAGGTGTACAAGGCATCGCTCAAGATCAGAAGTGTTAGGTAGGAGCATGAATGCCAACTTAAGAGAAGGGATTTTGCATTCAATAGGTAATATCGACTCCACACCGTGTACTAACTGGAAAGGGGAAAATATGGTGGAAGTCTTGACTGAGGTTCAGTATGCCTAGAGTGCAGAATATAGCCTATTGTGTCAGTCGGACTTACTCTGGCTGACAGGTTTTTGTAAACTGGTCTTGAGAGACTTGTCGACGACCTCTACTTGTCCATTTGTTTGGGGGTAATAAGGAGAAGAATGACCATGTCTAAACCCCATATTAGATGCTAGTTCTTCCATCATTTCATTCTGAAAGTGACTGCCATGATCAATGACAATCTCACTCGGGATACCAAACCGGGCAATAATTTGATTGAATACAAAGAAGATGACAGTCTTCCCATCATATTTAACTGTAGGCATGGCCTTGAACCACTTAGTAAAGTAGTCGATGACCACAATAATGTGTTGATGCCCCCCAGCCGAAGTTGGGTTGCAATCCACAAATTCCACCCCCCACTTGGTGAAGGGACTGACGGTAATGTCTGGGTGAAGAGGGGATAGATGCGAGCACATTTTCCGAGTGAACATCTGGAAGGGGTGACACTTCATAATTACTTCAATAAAATCTTTAAATATAGATGGCCATAAATAACTGTCTCACAAAATTGTTTGGGTTGTCGCAGGCCCAGATAGATGACCACCACAAGCCCCACCGTGGCAATCGTTTAGGACTGACTCAGCTTCCCCTTGATTTAAAAAACACTGCGGGATATTGTCTATTCCTCGGCGATACAAAGTGTCACCGATGATAGTATAATTATTAGCTTGGTACTGTACATGTAGTCGGTCATCTCGTGAGATATGTTGAGGGAACTTCAAGGTTTGAAGATAGAGAACAACGTCTCCATACCAGGGGTCGGACGACGAGACGATAAAAATGTGTTCATCTACAAATGAATCAACATGGATAACATCCTCATCTAATTGTGGAAATTTGGATATTAACTCTGCGAAGACTAGTGATATCTTGGATTTCGCATAAGCAAAATCGAGATCAAATTCTTGTAAAATGACAATCCATTTATTGTATTTTCCCCCTATGATACGCCCGGTAAGGATGTATTGAAATGGATTGACATCGGAAACCACAGTAGTCTTGCAAAGAAATATATAATGACATAAATGTTGGATTGTGTAAACTGCAACGAAAGATAGCTTCTCAACGTGAGAATAATTAAGCTCAGGACTGACTAAGTTTCAACTAAGATAATAGATGACGTGCTCACGGAGCTCATCATCTTCCTGAACCAAAACCATACCAATCATCTCCTCATATGCGATGATATAAATCAATTAATCCCTGTTGTAGTCAAGAGACTTCAACAGAGGCACTGATACCAAGGCTTTCTTCAAAGCATCGAAGGACTCTTGTGCTGGCTCATCCCAGATAAAAGGGGCGTCCTTCTTCAATAGACACATGAAACCCTTAGTGATATTGGCATAATTTACTATAAACCAATGTAGAAAGTTATCATTCCCATGTAAACCCTAAAGTTGTCTAAGAGTGTATGGGTGAGGCAATCAAAGTATTGCCTCAACCTTTAATAGATCTACCATGATCCCAGTCTCAGAAACTAGAAATCCCAAAAGAAAACCAGACCTAATGCAAAAGATGCACTTATGAGGGTTCAACTAGATTCTATAGTAACAACATCTTTCAAAAACAAGCCAAAGGTGTGTAGAGTGATCCCCTATCTTACGAGAGTGAGCAACAATATCATCAAGGTAAGATTCAACTATATGCTTAAGATAGTGAAAATCGAAGGTCATGGCACGTTGGAAGGTTGCTCCGGCATTTTTAAGGCCGAAAGGCATTTTTCGGTATGCGAAAGTACCCCAAGGACAAATAAATTTTGTCTTGTGTTGATCCTTAGGTTTGATTTGAATTTGGTTATACCCTGAAAATCCATCCATAAAAGAAAATACTTCTCTTCCCTCACACTCATCGAAAATCTGATAGATGAAAGGTGTCAGGAAGTTGTCTTTAGGATATGCCTTGTTCAGGTCATGAAAGTTGATACATACACTGATAGTTCCTTGATTCTTATTCACAGGAACACAATTGGACACCCATTCAGTCAAGGGAATCGGGTAGATGAAACCATAATTAAGTAGCTTCTCCACCTATGCCTTAATAGCAGGGGTCTTCCGAGGATTGAAAGCTATAAGACATTGTTGAACAGGTTTAGAATACAGATAATTTCTAATCTCATGATTGAAAATACGAGGGTTGATTTTTGGCATCTCTTCATATGACCAAGAAAAAAAATCTCGGAATTCCTTGAAGAGTTCGATGTATATCAGGATTTATTCTGGTGAACAATCCTCACTGATATGTACGTTTTCAATCTTGCCAGGGGTACGAGAGATGTTGATCATGACAGTAGGAGAAATACTCGCCATATTTCCTTTGGCATAAATGTTGTGCGTATCAATTGGAACTACAGTGTGATCGACTATCTCACTCAAATTAGATCGAAATTCATTTTGTTCGATTCTTTCAAGCTCCGGGAGAAAATAAGAGAGATGATTCATATCATCCCAAGGTCTGTTGGAATCATTCATGGCTTCGATGATAGATTCATCCGAAGAAAAAGTCCCATCAAGGCAGTCATGTGAACAAGACATTGAAGTGGCCCACATGGGCCTAAGAACGGGATCCTCCTCATCCGTCAGTGAGGTAATAGGATCGGGATCAACGGAAGAGTCAAGAACAACTTGATACACAATCTTTGTTGTCGATAGTGGCATGGCCATTACAACATGAAACTGATCTTCACAAGATGAAGTCGAGGAAGGTAGGGTCCACGAATCACTAAAATAGGAAATGCGGAAAGGAATGGACCTCCCTATCGAAACAGGCCTACTAGACATGGCATAAACATGTTGAATCGGTGTCGTGAAGTCAAAAGTACCCATCAGAGAATAATACATTCTGACACTGAAATTTTCAGTTTTCAACTCAGAATTGTCGATCACAGGGATCAACGGTCCAACAAATGCATCGGGACTAGCATACGCAAAGGATAACTGGTCGATCATCACGATATTCCCTTCATGATGAAAACAAAGAGTACGGAAGATGGACGATACGATGATGACCATAGAATAGGTCCAATTACGTCCTAGTAACAAGTTATAATCAAGAGGCACATCAACTACCTTGACCTCCACCTCTACCATCTTCCCTCCTAACTGGACCGGAGAGGCAAGAATAATACCGTGAGGGTGGAAGGAATGACCATCAAAAGCAGTTAACATGTTCGATGATTTAGAAAGAGTCGGAGAACCGAGAGCTTTCCAACAGATCAGGGACATCACACATGTAACAATGCCTTCATCAACAACCACACGTTTGATGGTATACTTTGAGTACCCCACATGGATTTGGAATGCCACATGGTAAGGCAAGTGAGGCTTCACATCTATGACGTCAAACTTGATAAATTTTGAGCCACTAGATTTTAGAGCTCCTAACGCAGATAGTAAGGAATTCCTCTGTGAAGGACACGTCTAGAGTACCTCCAAAGTCGACATCGCACAAGGGGTTTGACCCAAGTCCTCAACAATAGAGTAGTTCTGGGCGGCTCTAGCATTTGTATTATGGGTAGAGCGCTTGAGTACTCATTTCGGAATACGAGGTGTTGGCTCTGGTTTTTCAATCTTTAAAGTCATCTTCGAAGGAGGAGGAGGAGATTCTAGACTACGTATAGCTTGTGAAGAGATATAATCTAAAGATAAAGTGGCTACATTAACTTTCACATCGACCATATTGATACACAAACGATCGTCGTCTTGTAATGATGGATTTTGACTCCCACTAGCTGCATTTCCAACATTTGAGGAGCTCAAGGCCATGTGTTGGTTATGTGGTAAAGGATTCGTCAGCACGACGGGTGGTAGAGATAATATCCTCGCAGATTCCACAATTTTTTGGCATAAATGGGTATGGTGGTTGTATGTACAAATCTTATAGGGAAATTTCACCTTACGTCTTTCTCTCTTGCCCTCTCTAGCATTATTATTCGTCTTCTCATTATTACCATTGTCCTTGGGTTTATTACCATTTTTCCCACCCTTACAATTATTACGTCCTTTATTCTTATTCCTTCATGGTTGTTGGTTACCATTTGGGTCGGCCGACGATTGCACGGAATGTACATCCACTGACTAAGTGGGATTGGAAGACACAAATGAAGTTGGCCCTCCTCCAGACTGGTTTAGAGACAACTCTTTCAAATGTCTTGTCACCAAATCTGAGGATTTTACATTGGTGGAGCCTACAATGCCATCGACATGAGGCCTGGGATATTTTCTAGGGTCGCAAGTTGACAGTGGTGCATCCAAAAGAATGTGGTATAACATCCTAGATTGAGCGTATATAAGATCTAATTGTTGGGCTTTAAAGATCGCTTCTTCCTCAGTGGTAATCCTAGATGTAGCAACATCCTTCAAGATAGGAGGGTGCAAAGAATTAAGGAACCATTCTAAAGGAAAGGTCGGGGGTATGGAGGTCTTAATCAACCTCTTCCATCTACGCCACTCCTAAATATGGTCCTAGATATGAGTGGCGGTGTCTTGGCGTAAAGTCAACAGAATTTCTAGGTCAACATCGTAACGAATTGACAATTGGAAGTGGTTAAGGAATACCAACACCATATAAATAAAGATCCCATATGCCCCCCAGGTATCTCGATATACCATTTCTCCTCGACCCCAATGAGGGTGCATTGAAAAAATATTAACAGAATAGAATCCTCATTAAGGGAATTCGAAGAGCACCATAGGTGAAAGGTAGTAACGTGATCACGAGGATCCTCGCCATTCTTACCTTTGAATTTCGAAATGTCTGAAGGAATCTTGGTGGGGATGGGGGGCCATGTAGGATCATGACTCACAGGGTCATTCATCAACTTAGACAAGTTTGGCAGATTAAGCGTGGCCAAAAAAGGGAGACGAGGTTGCAGCATCTAGCGCCAAGCTCCCAGGAAAGATTGTGTTTGAGGAACTGCAACCCATCTAGGGTTCTGATAAGCACCATGGACTTTTCTGGGATTGTAAGGCCCTCCTCTGGGATGATTCATAAAAGGTTGGTTGGGTATCATTCCAGTAGGAATTTTCTGATGGGGGTTATAAAAATTTCCCCCAACCGGATTGGATCCTTGCTGGGGGTTTCCCAAAGCGTGAAAATGACCTCCTCTGGGTGTGAAACCGGAGGATAGAGGTGGATTTTTCAAGCCAAATGTGTTGGTCAGAATTGGCACCGAGGAGGTAGGGGTATAAGACGGAGCTTGAGCATAAGCTTGTCCACCAGGTTGGTTTTTCCACCAAGAAGAAAGAGGATTAGACCCAGGGTTAAAAGCAGGAATGCCTCCCATATTAGGAGTCGTTTGAGGGATTTGAGAACCACCAAATGAAAATGGAGTATAAGGAGGTGTAGTGCCCCCAATACCAATGCTAGCATTAGGGCCAACAGCTGGGATGGCGTTCGAAAACTATGAAGTAAAGTTCAGCATACCATAGGGAAAATTACTAGAGGCCATAGGGATGGACTGAACATTATATCCCAGTGAGTGACCAAGAGATCCAAAAGGGTTCGAGGCAAGAGATTGAGGATTCACTATTGGCTGAGCCATAGTAATGATAGGTGCCTCTGGCACTACAACCATTGTGGTTGCATGAGTTGAAGGGGTGCCATTAACTATAGTGGGTGTGGGAATCAAAGGGCTCCCAGTGTTCTGAAGACTAGGTTCAGTACTCATCCTTGTAGAATCACAAGTCTGAATAGTCGAGGTGTGTGTACCACACCTAATAACTCTATGCCTTTTAGAAGGAAAAGACTTGAAATATGGTGGTAACTGTAACAAGCGACAAGACCAGTGGGGGCGTTGGTTCAACTCCACGATGACTTAAGACTCTAAAGATAAAAAATAAATCCTAAGGCCAACTAGTAATCAAAGAGAATAACAAAAGCCAAAGGAACAATATGCACAGAAATGGGGTAAAGTGGATGAAAGTGGCCTCCCTCCCTAAAGAAGGTATGTCTCGCCCAAGAGGGGCATGCGATTCCCTTCTAAAGATCAAAGGTAACATAATCATTTATAAGGGCCTCGTGGGCTTAACAACCAGTCGGTCAGATCTCCCCAGAGAGGTAATCCTCCATAAAGTTTGTGTGTTGTCCGACCCTTATTTGACCCAAGGTACCTACAGAATAACCCCTGCAAGTAACCTATGTGGCACCTAAGTCAAGAAACTAATAAACCACTGTATAATCGATGTGCATGCGAGCAATCGTAAGTTAGTTCCCATATGGTAAGAGTAGCAAAGACTGAAACCTTGAAAGCACTGCCTCTGACGGAGGTAAAGGCACTAGCAAGATCCCTAGATATGAATAGATCCCTAGAAATATCTCTGACGCTAAGAAGGTATCAGGGGGATATCCCTTCAACCAACCTCGCGCAACCTCGTGATTAATTCCGGTGTGAGTGGAGCCTCCTGATATTACCAATTACACAATGGATTTCTCCACTCCCTTTTTTAGACGCATATGTTGATTTAATTGCCTTGGAGAATTTACTCACAAAATCCTATTCCAAGGCACTAAATCCTAATCTAGTTTGTGCACCATAGAAACTAAAATCGTGACTAATAAATTTTAAGTTATAGCATTAATTTTAGTGGCCGTGATTAGGCAAAAAGGTATGGTAGTGAAACTCATGATGTTATGACTCAGCAAGAAAAGTAAATATGAATATAATGCAGAGTCCTAACTTCAGTTTTCAATGAATGATATGCTTCTCAAAACAAATGCAATTTTCAGTTTCAAATCTATAGTTTTGAAGTAAAAATGCAATCTTTCATTACATGTACTAAGCTAATGACAAAGGCTCAAAAGATCAAAATTACAAGTAATTCAAAATGCCTAATATTTTTGTATTTTCAATATAAGAAAAATGAAAATGCATGCACTGAACAACAACTTGATATATAAAACTCTACTATGTATAGAAACAAACAACTAAAGTAGGATACCAAGCAATAAGACACCCAGCCCAATGTACAAGGAAAATCAAAATGAAAAGGTGATGAGAAAGACTCCGCCCAAAAATTCAACCCCGGACAGGTTTCCTGTCATCCTACAAGCACTTAAAAGGCACTACAAAGACCCAAGAAGACTCAAAAAACATCAAATCCCACCCAGCAACCACCAGACCCAACAAACAAGAAAGGAAGGATGATGTAAGCAACTGTTCAAGGAAAAAGAGCATATGTACGCAATGTGCAGAGGGTCAGCCTGTGTATATACATGATTGTCAAGCCAAAAACCACGTATATGTTTTAAAAACAAGGCTAGGTAAGGGATAAGGCTAAAAAACTCAGACCTAGAGTGAACAAAGGCTATCAAGGAATGATACGACAAGAAATGAAATAGGAATGAGAGAAATCTAAGGAGAAAAGTACTCCAAACCCTAAGAAATAATATTCAATCCCTAGTATGGTCGCCAATTCTGTTACAAGGAAAATCTCTCTATGGCTAGGGTAAACCACAACAGATGGAAATGACTGTAGAAATCAACTCTATTCTCAAGTATGATATGTAAACAAATATACTAGAAACAAAAGATAAAAGGCCTACCTCGTCCAGACATTCGATGAAGTCCATCGTTGAGCACTTAAACCAATGCAATATACCTATAGCTAGTCCTCAAAAACAAAGAAAATCAAGCATATGGTGATAATAAATGATGTTAGAACATTCAATAGCATAATCCATTAATAAACATGGAAAATACACCCATGGAATAACAATTCAAATATTTTCAAGATATCAATTGGACGGGAAAATAGTATTTCTATTAATATATGATCAACATAAGTGAAAATGTTACAAACTTTCGTGTCGGCATGGTTCGGAATCGAGAAACCAAGTTTCTTCCAACTGGGCCTCCACCACTTCAATCCTCCACCAAAGGAAATCTCTTAATAGAGAAGTAATGAGGTTCTCAATCAATAGGGAAGAGCTTGGGGGTTGAACATTGTCTTCAGACTTAAAGGACAAAGAGATGCAGACTCAATATGAAGTAAATAATTTCTCCAGAGTAACTTTTCTCTCAAAGTTGAATTATTTCTCTTCTTTTCCATATCTCGGAATTGGCCCATTTATAGCCTTCAAATCGAACTAAAGGGCCGAGTTAGAAATTTTACAGTATATAGAAGGCCAAGGACCATAGATCTCTTGTCGTGACATGGAAACCTGACATTAATTTTTATTTTTTGGAACAAATCTCGATGTACGTAGGATGTAGTGGTGCATCCTACGTATACACATGTTGTATAGTAGGCAAGATGTGTACATGTGGAAAAATATGTATTTTTATCTCTGGATTTTACAAACAGGGATGATAAGTCTACATAGGGAAATGGAAAAAGGAATTATGTGCAAGATTACATAGGGTGAGGCAAATCTTGCTATAACAGGTAGCCTGTTATATGTGACAACATCCAGACGAGATGTAATGCAGGGAGTTGGACAGGTGGCACGATTTCAAGCAGTAGTAAATGAATCACATGTATTAGTAGTGAAGAGGATTTTCAAATATCTCAAAGGAACAGAAGAGTTTGGATTATGGTACCCAAAAGGAAAGGATCTATCACTTATTGCCTACACAGATGCAGATTGGGTAGGTTGCGTTGATGACCGACGAAGCACCAATGGAGTAGCGTTCTACTTGGGTGAGTGTTTATTATCAGAGATAAGCAAGAAAAAATCATCAATATCTTTATCTACAGCCGAGGCAAAGTATATTGTAGCAGCAACATGTTGTACACAGGTTCTATGGATGAAACACACTCTGACAGATAGACATGTTGAGTATGATGAGACCATTCTAATCTATTGTGATAATACAAGCACCATCAATATCTCAAAGAACCCGATGATGCACTCCAAGATGAAGCACATTTCAATCAAGTATCACTTTCTACGAGAATAGGTTGCAGAAAAGAACATCAAAGTTGAATATGTGGGCACAAAAGAACAAGTGGCAGACATCTTTACAAAACTGCTTCCACAGGAATCCTTTGAGTATCTTCGCCAGAGACTCGGAGTTATATCTACTCCAAAATGAATTCTTTTGAATACTTAACTTATATGTCTTAGATTTACACAAGAAAGCACCATAAAGAGGACAGTTCGGGTTGGGATATCAGATGAGTCAGTTAGGGGGAGCAACCCCGAATGGAAAGATACCTTTGCCATTGATGACAAAGGGGGAGAGATTTATCATATGTAGAGGATAGAGGCATGGTTCCAGGGGGACCATTGGTCACAGAGATACAAGCATAGTTACAGGGGGAGCATGAGTGATATGATTTCAGTATTGCATCAGAGTGTTTCCATCAATGCCAAAGGGGGATATTGTTTATTAATTGGGTTGGTTGTCATTGGTGTCAACCCTTGAAGAAAGTACGGTAGTGAATTCCGGTAGCACAAAGGTTTGGGTAATGGACCCAAGTTTGTTTGATGTATAATGATATGAATTTTGATATATTTGTAGGTAAGACTATTCTAGATGGATAGTACATGTCATGCCATTTCGTGTGGTATGTGGAACGTCACATACCTCCTCACGGTTAGAGAGTTATGGCCATGTGAATTTGGAGAACCCTCATGAGTCATATAGAAGCCCCAAAAGGTCAAAGTAGTCAAAGTTCTTGCAAAGAAGAGATTATTTAAATAATAAAGTGAAGTGACAAAGTCAAAAAAGATTATTTAAATAATAAAATGAAGTGACAAAGTCAAAGCAGATTATTTAAATAATAAAGTGAAGTGACAAAGTCAAAGAGGATTAAGTCAAAGAGGATTATTTAAATAATAAAGTGAAGTGACAAAGTCAAAGAAGATTATTTAAATAATAAAGTGAAGTGACAAAGTCAAAGAGGGTTATTTAAATAATAAAGTGAAGTGACAAAGTCAAGGAGGATTATTTAAATAATAAA
>CBVK0102063780.1:0-14333 GCA_900067695.1 Picea abies
GTATAATTACAACTAATGGAATAAAGTCGGCATAAATAAAATAACATTACTAATGTAATATACCCCAATTAAGGGGTAATGAGCCAATATTAGGGATTAACATTCACTAAGCCTTTTATAAGCTTCATTACATGCAATCCATGGAAATAATACCAATACCATGAGCTACCCAAAAAACATGGACCTGAAAAACCACGAGCTTTTACCTAAAAAACATATTTAACTCATGAATGCTTTCATCGAGTCAAGGTTAACCCAACACACATGCCCGGCCCCCCACATATTCAGTCTACCTAAAACTACTTCTAGACTTTTCATAGGTGACCTGATAAACTAGAGGTACACATGCCTATCTAGGTATTACAAATGTATGCCCATTTACATGCAATCCATAATTTTTACAACTCCAAAGTAAATACATTTTTTTTTCAGGATGACTCAACTATCATCGCTCTTGTTGTTTCCTTTTTGTACAAGTAGATCCCACATCTTAAGGTTCCATAACTCAAGGCTATTCTTAAAATTAAATCTCTCCACTTCAAACTTTGAACTCTGCACTTTCAACTCCATTAACACAAAAAAACATCCAAACCACTACTTTTAAAACTAGATTTTTAATATGGAGGAACAATGGTATATTTGAACCTCATATATTCAATCAAAAGATTTAAGCCAAAGTACAAATATCTAAAATATTTTCCTTAAAGCCTTCTACTAAACAAAGGGTCCACCTGTTAAATAAATTATGACATCCATCCATTTATTTATAAAGGAAATCCTTTATCGGGTACATCATATGCATAATGAACAAGTTTCCTTCATACAATATATCTTGTGCTTATAAGGTCGATCCAATATCAAATTGTGCACAAGAAATAATGTGATCCCCCACAAATTTCCACCAAAAATATTTTTATAAGACATCCACTTATTTAATGATAAAAGTGATCCATTATAAGATATAGCTCCACCTTCATACCTCATGTGCATAAACCACTTTCATACATCTCATTTTCAATGCATATACCTCGTTCTCTCTCATACAAAATTCAATATGAATAACCTTTCATGATCATCGCTCCCTCCACACAAAAGACTCACCTTGTCCTTATGGCCCACCTCACTTAGATCGAGTGACTGATTGTGATCTATATGGAAATAACCCTAGCAACCAACAAATTCCTCTGCAGATCCTTCAACTCTGCACTTGGCTAACCAGCTCTGATACCGCCTGTTAGGCAGCAGAAGCATAAATGTAACAAGATTCTAATAGAAAAGAAAATAAAACCAAGATCAAACCAGACATAGCAATAATCACACAATTGACACGATGATTTACGTGGAAACCCAATATGGTAAAAAACCATAGGGAAATGATAATCGATATTATTATTGATCAAGGGATAATTACAATAGCCAATCCCAGGCGTACAACCATCCCCAATTCACACACATTGTGCTACACTACATTGCACTGTATTGCTTCTTGCTCACACTCTATGTGTATGCTTGTATATGTAGTATCTATCAAACAATTAGAGAACCTAATTACAATATGATCCACTAGTTACCCGAACTGATTACGATATGATCCACCAGTTACACAAATTGTTCAATGTAGTGTGCATGCGTGCAAATTCTATTTTACACTTTTTTTTTTGCATGCAACTGCATGGGAAATTAGTTGGTACGTTTTCAACAACTAATTCCTCCCATCCAATAAACAAACAATCTGGAAATTATCCAAATGGGTTTGGTAGAGAATGATGTACATATCATTATATATTCATATTCTATCATTTCCTGTGGGTCTAATTGTTATATTCTATCATTTCGAATGAATAATTTCCAGATGGGTTGTTTTATGGATGGGTTGTCTAATAGTTAAGAACATGTGTTTCCTCTTATAAAAAGGTAGGATATGTACACCTTCATAGACATTTTAGAAACATGTGTTTCCTCTTCTAAAAAGGTAGGATATGTACACCTTCACATATAATTTATAGGTCATCGAATTGGATAAGTTAGAGTTTATCAAATTGGATGAGAATTCTACAGATATTATGATTTGTTGAAAAAATTCTTCCAAAGGCATCTATTTATGCTATAGAGGGAGTCTCAAGGTTTAAGGAAATCACTCTTTATCATGATTACCATGGCCTCCCTACTTGTAGAAAGGTAAGAGAATTTAACTCGCTTAAGAACTTGACATGTTCTCTACAAATCTTGGTAATCAAACAAAAAGAGAATGTATTTGACTTAATGGAAGTGTCTTTGGATGGAAATAAATCTTATTGACATTGGTGAATGATTGATGCAGGCAACTAGGATATTTATGAAAGAAGTCAGTGGAAGAAAATATCATTTTTAAAGATGTATAATTGTTATCACTACAGGAGCAAGTGTGGACCACAAGGTGTTAACTTTCTGTCTAGTTGATCCATGAGAATCCTTTCTAGTACCAATGTCATATTATCAAAAATTGTTTTAGTAGTCCCAAGCTAGTGTCAACTACTCCGTAAGTATTGTGATGCCTTCACACCCTAATAACTAGTTAATAAAATGGGCTTCATCCTTCCTCCTGTAATTGCTTAAACTATTTACAAAAAAACAACTGATCATTGATGTCTATATAAAAACAATTCATCTACCTAGATACATGGGTATCATTCGTTGTACTCACTAGTTATGTAGAAATGCTTTTCATCAACACGATTCATCAATATATTAAATTCTCCCTTAATCATACTTTGTTCCCACACACTCTGAGACTCATAACTTGGTCCTACACACTTTGAGATTTCTACATGTACACTTGTCACCCGTTCCTTCATTGTCTTTCACCATACATCTTCATTCTACATTTAATTTTTCTTGTTAGAGTTGCTAATTTTAACAATGAAACTATATTAATTTAACTACGCTCAATACATTCATTAACTTCCATTTGCACATTTATTAACTTCCATTTGCGAAGTGCAGATTCATACATGAGCAACCTGGAATTCTCCTTTACTCAACATAAATGTGTCACAATGCTTAATTTGGAACCAACAACCACACTGTCAAAGTTCAGCACAACAATTACAAGATCACGGTCCACCGATGCGTCCTATACCAATATCTGGTCAGACTCATACTTTGACACATACACAAACCGCTCGAAAAAAAATAGAATTGGGAAGCAATAAATATGTATTCAAAAAACAAATCCATCCTCTACTACATCATCAAGTACATCGTGATCATGTCATTTCTATCCACAACTACAATATTATAGTGGGTCACCTCTCATTCTTTTCATACATAAGACATTCCATTGAATACTCGGTCATTGCAGAAAGCTTCCTCTCCTGTGACCATTTCTCTCTACACAGTGGTGCCCAACCCAATTCCTTCCAAAATAACATATGCCCATAAGGTGCACGATGTTGGCACTGGCATTGTAACCAATCAAGAAAATCATAATAATGGATTATGCAGGAATACTAAAAATTAAATAAGTATGATATACATAAAAACAAAAAGTCAAATGTATTATAAAATTGCCACCATGATCTACTTACTTGTCACTTTCCTCATTCTTCCTTTCCCCAATAAGTGTTCCCCTTCAAATTTGTGGATGGAGTTTACATACCAAATGTGGTCCACATTAATACTTGCAGCTATTTTAGGAAGACATTGAGTAATATAAACCATGATTTGATATACCATATATCCTTCTACCATAAAACCCTCATGACATGCTCTTTCTCTAACCAAAGCCTTCAATGATTTCAAGTGCCTCGTAACCATCCACATTAACCTTGTGTGTATAGGTAAATACTTTTCAATCTCCTCAACTTGGTGTATGAGGTGGTGTTATTAGGCATTGAAAAATGTTGGAGGTAGATACTTTTCCATTTCACACATTAGACGAGGAATTTGTCTCCTCTAGTACTTTATATATTCTTTATTGATTTCTTTAGATGACAACCATCTACAAATGATGCAAGCAAATCACAGTTTTCAACAAAAAAGTATATAGTAACTACATGATTACAAGTAAAACACATGAAAGGAAATATAAGTTGTACAACAAATTGAACAAATTACAATTTGCATATAAATCTCCACTTACCTTATGTATTTGTCAAGATCATATATAACTTGTTTGACATTGTTGTTGTAGTTGTCTGGGAGAGATAGAGGTAGAACATACTGTAACAAAAAAAATAAATCATTATTTATTCCCAAATTAGTAGAAAAAAACACTACAAGATGTTTCACCAATATACAAATATATACACCAAAATAATTACCTTAATGAAGGTATGCCAATCATGAGTTTTTACACCACCTAGTTCACCTTTATTTGTTAGGATATTCTTTATTTTTGAAAAAAATCCAGTGGGAAATTTAATTATTTAAATAATCTCTTTTACATCCTTGCTTTTCTTATCTGTCAATAAACCTAGAAGGGCACTTATATTTTGGTCTCCATCACTATTTGAATGAATCACACTTTGCATTGCATTATTATCCTTCTTAATTTCATTACAAATCTTTACAATTTTTTATTTGTCACTCCTTCCATC
This sequence comes from Picea abies, assembly GCA_900067695.1. Taxonomy (NCBI): domain Eukaryota; kingdom Viridiplantae; phylum Streptophyta; class Pinopsida; order Pinales; family Pinaceae; genus Picea; species Picea abies. The sequence continues at coordinate 4,578 of CBVK0102063780.1, forward strand.
TAATATTCTCCATAACGTTTTTGTTACATTCTTCCCGAGGTGCATCGTATCAAACAAATGGACAATTTATAGGTGCTCATAGCAGGGGAGCCTATTGAATTGTATAGGATAACTTTTCATTCCTCGTGTAAGGGCTCCATTATTAATTCCTTCATGACGACATTCAAGGTGAAGCATAATCAAATATATTACAACATAAATTGTCAATTAGTATAATAAACAAAATGCAATAAAAATATAAAATATTCCAAACATTTCATGTATGATACATAGAAATTTTGATCCATATCATGATGATTTCTATTATATTGTAATTGCCATAAACGAGGTGTCATTCTCTATGGTTTTAATCTAGTCTCTTCTTTCCCATTGAAAATATGTTTTTCGGTACTTTGATACCTATGGTTCTTAGGGAGGAAGTCCCTATACTCATCAAACACCTCCTTTCCTAAACTTCTTGAACAACGATATTTCATCTTAGGACCACAAACTGGACATGCAAATTTACCCTTTGTTTGAAGACCTGCAAAAGTTGGATTAAATTTTATATCAATTATTTGAAGTATGATTAATGAATGGATTATGTATCAAAAAACATGCATGATATGAAATTCATAAAATTAAACATTATTAAAGTGCAATGTAATGTTATAACATACCACAGAAATGTATTATCCTTGGGGCATCATGAATTGTCCATACAAGAATTCTGTTGTATTGAAATTCCCTTTGTGCACCTACTGGTCTAGAGATATCATACATAGTGATGCCCTCCCATAACTCTAATAACTTGTCGATAAGAGGCTCAATATATACATTCATATCTTTGAATTGGTAATTACTTAATTAATTGAGCATGCACTAGATACTTACTACATATATGAGTAAATAAAAAAATATCAAACATAATTATAAGACATATAATTGAACATATATGAGTAAAAAAAACACTATAAGACATTATTATGAAACAAACAAGACAAATGAGATGTTACCATGTTAAAAAAAATTATTCTAAACAAATACCTGGAACAATCATTGCCAACATTATGTTCTCCCTCTTTATTGACATCCATGAAGGAATGTTATTATTGATAACAAAAACAGGTCACACCAAGTAAGTAGTAGTAAGCTCTCCAAATGGATTGGCACAGTCAGCTACCAATAAAATCCTAATATTACGATGTTCGACATTAAAATTTGTCTATATTTCCTATATCTTCTTAAATGCATATTCATCTACACGAATTCGAAGAACACCATCTTTACGTATGTTCTTTGCATGGTAATCCATAAACTGTGATATGCTTTTGCACGTGAACAATCGCCGCAAATGTGGAATTATGGGAATATAATGAAGAACTTTGCAAGACACCTTTTTTGTTACTTGATCAGTTCTATATCTACTATTTTGTCATTTCATGCATTTTTATTTTGACACATGTTCTCCATAATATAGAATATGATCATCATGACATGCATGAATAACTTGATGGTCTATTCCAATGTCTTTCATAATGGCATGCAAATCTTGGTATGTTTAACATAAAATATTTGATGGTGTAACAACATAACAAAGAGAAGAATTGTTTTGGAGCCTTCATAAAGATATCGTGTTGCCTTCTAAAGTACATGTATATCAAGAAAACCATCAAGTTGATCATCATCATCATTATCCATTCCAACATTATTAAATGTCTCTTGGATCAATATATTTTTCCCATCTTATTCAACTGTGTTATTATCATCATCTTCTTCTTCCATAGGATCATTAACTTGATCTTCAATATTTGCTCCATGTTCCTGAACATGCACTTGTACTACAACCATGCCTTCCTCCACGGGAAGTGCACTAGGGTGTTGTTTCTTTATAATTACAAATAATCAAGTAATATTAGTGTATATAATAGATATTAAAATGATACAAACACTGACAAATTAATATAATATAGGTAAACAAAGACAATAAAGACAAAGATAGACACTTTTCTTGACATGTATAAAAAGAGACACTTTGTGAGATATATAGTCACAACTAGAAAAAGCAACTTGATATTCTTATTTCATCTTCATCGTTATGTCATATTCTTTCTTGATTTCACTTGGATACCACAAGTGTTAAGGGGATGAAAACTTCCCTCGGCCCAACTTGGAGACCACATTTTAATTTATAAGGGGTTGAGAGACGAGGGAGTATTATGGGGCCAAGGATTGGTGTAGTTAATAATTTCGAGGTTTATAAGGGGTCAAGGGCTAAGGGATTAGGGGTTAAAAGGTTATTGGTCATCCAATGGATAGGGGTACTTACGATTTGGTATTATATATGGATTAATCAACTTAGGTGAGAGAGAGAAATAAAGACAACAAATCAACAATGAATCTTATGAAATTTATGAAGATGTTTATGAATATGTTCAACAAGTATAGGAAAAATGTTATTTTTCTTGACATGTAGAAAGAGAGACACTTTGCGAGATATATAGTCACAGCCATCAAAAAAAAATTATTCTTCTTTCAGCTTCATCGTTATGTCATATTATTCCTTGATTTCACTTGGTGACCACAACTTTTAAGTCAATGGAAAATTTCCCACAACTTGGAGACCACGATTTATAAGGGGTGATCAACTTATATAACCCTCTGATCCTTAACTCTTAACCCAACCCTAAAATATAAACAATTAACCTCTAACCCTTTAATCCCTAGCCCCTAACACCTCAAACCCTATCCCCCTAATCCTTAACAACTTAACCTCATACCCCTTAACCCCTAATCCTTGAACCCATAACCCCTAAAACCTTAACCAATAACCTTCACTAGCCCCTTAAGCCTGTAAAATATTAACCCCTAACCTGACCTAACCCTTTAATCCCTAACCATAAACCCCTAACCCTTACTCCCTAAAACGCCTTTAACCTCTAAATCCCATAGGACCTAAACCCCCTAAACCTACCTTAAACCCTAACCCCTTAACCACTAATCCTTAATGGACTTATTAACCCTTAAACCACTAAAATATTAACCCCTAACCCCTTACATCATGTACCCCTAAACCTTAAACCCCTTAACCAGTAAACCCTACCCTAAACCCTAATTAAAATATACATCTTATGTATACATCTTCTATTCTTAACTTACTCTCAATTTGTTGTGTACATAGAATATATTCATAAAGAAAAAAGAATCCAGTATCTATCTTCTACATTTAACATATAAACGTTTACAAAAACAAGATGCAATATAAAGGCATATAATGAATAACTTACCAAGGGACGATATTCATGCCCGCCTTTAAGGTATCCATACTATGTATAATGTTTTTTAGTTGTTTTTATTAAAAGTCTCCTTCTATTATAACTCATGCACTTTTTACAAGGGAAATAACATTTTTGATCACCCAAAGCCTCCAATGCATATCTCATGTCTCCTCATCCTCCTGGAGGAATGTTATGTAACATTTTTCCTTACCAAAATTTTAGTGATGATTATATTTAAGAATCAACCTAATAGTTTAACTATTTGTAATGCAGTTAACAAAATAAAAAAAATTATATTCTGACCAAAACATATTCCCTATATATAATAACCTTTGCAAACCATCGCTAGTATAGCAACAACGTCGAATGTCTCTAAAATTTCAATTTTTTTTAATTATACATCATTTTTTCATCAAATTTCCGACAGTTGATGACGAAAGAGACATTGCTTAAGGTTCAAAAATATTGACTTTGTTAAACCTTGGTAAGGGGATATTTGACCTGGTCAATGGTCAAATATACAACGATGCCTCAGGATGTCAAATATCTGAGGAAAGAGACATTATCATCATTTATCTGATGTGTATGTACCTTTCATCAGATAGCCAACAAACATCAGGAACTATTTAAAAAAATACAAAAATTGCAAAGAAAATCTGATAGTATGACCGATTTTATCCATACCGTTGGAGTAGGACGTTGATTTTTCTGTACATATGTTGTAGTGAGTAGCAAGAAAATTTAGTGAAGGTTGGTGCATATCACACAAAGAGATTGGTGTCTCTTTCTAAGTTAGTACTTAGAGGTGTTGATCGGTTTCTCCAATAGATTGGTGTCTACGAATATCTGTATGAGTTGGTTGGTGTTTCTCAAAAAACCAGATTGGTGCCTCTTGCTAAGTTGGTGCTTAGCGGTGCAAATTGGTGTCTCTAGTAGATTGGTATATATGAATATTTGTAAGAGTAGGTTGGTGCCTACTAGGATTTGTAAAAGTAGGTATTGGTGTCTCTAGTAGGTTAGTTCCTACAAATATTTGTAGTAGTAGGTTAGTGCCTCCAAAAAACTGTAAAGAGAAATGTTATGTTTCTCTCCCAAAAGGGTTTCCATGTAAATCTTGTGTTCCATGTTTTGCAGTTAATAGATCTCATATGTGATTGTTTTCTTATGGTTGATGAATGTTTGAAAAAGTGAAAAAATGTCTTATATTGAGTATAAGTGTGTGCCCAACAATAAGTTCCAAAACCTTATCACAATTGAGGGTTGAGGAAGTCAAAACCCTACCCCTAGATGGCTATCGAGCAATGTTAAATAGCAGGCCACTAGGAGGAAAAGGGGTTCCATTATTTAACATTGAATTTGTTGCATAGTTGAGTAGAGCACCTAGGAGTGGTAATTTGAGAGCATGACAGAGGATGAAATATTTTGTAGCATCCATATTGGCCATAATGTCAAAGGAAACTCCACAAAGATTGCATCTTTCTTTGTAGTTGCACTTGAATAAAAGGGAGCAAAGTTGTCTCATCTTCTATCTAGGTTTCTTCTCGTATTGGGTTTCCTTGGTAATATTTTTTGTTTGTTTGTGGATTTTTTGTGAGTACATATTCTTGTTATGTTCTTTTTATGTTTCAACTATTTCATACATTTTAAGTAGAAAACCAATAATTAAAGAATCTAAGATCTAAAGGAAGGTTTCATTCACAATAATTATTTCAATATTGTGTTTGATCTATTGTGAAAAACTATCTAGTGGAATATCCACGATAGTTTAAAAATCATATTGGTACCAAAGTGATGTTTTATTTGGGTATTTGTGGGAAGTTGTAGAGATCTAAGAATCAATTTAAGAAGAAATTCGAAAAAACCCTAGCCATGGCCGATCGGTCTATTCATAAAATCCTCAAAATCAAGTAGAGGTGAGATTTATGAGGTTGGAAGAGAAAGATGCTAACATATCTCGCAACATGTACCTCCTCATGTCGGCACTATCAAGCAATATATGATCGTTTAGAGAAGTTGGAGGTTCAAACTTGGATATCGGATCAAACGGGAAACTAGGGATAATGAAGACCCAAAACATGAGTCACAAAACGAACCTGAGAAATAACAGTTTCGTTCTAGTGCCATAAACTCTTCAAAATATTTATTCAATATGGAATCAAAAGTGAACATAAATCCATACCAAGGTGAGACCAATGCATTAAAAATGAATCATTGTTTGCATCAACTATAACTTGATTTCATCATTCACCATATAGAAGAAGAAAAAAATATATCATTTTCCATACTAAAGATAGAGGGCCACACATTAACCTAGTGGGAAAGTCATATATAAACACTTAGGTTGGAGGGTGATTAACTAATAACTAGCTGGGAGGACTTCAAAACCTTCATCAAGTCCCAATTCCACCCTCTCGGTTATGTATAGGACCAATGGATTTGGTGGCACTACTTCACGAAAAGGAAATGGCAGAGTGTATAGGAGTACATGGCCGAGTTTACACAGATGGTCATCATGATCAATATCTCTCCCAAGAGCCCAAATGTACTCCTTTGAAAGTAATTATGGGGTTTACATAACCATCTACTAAATCAAGTGATTTTTTTCAAGAAAATGATAGTGGACAAGGCATGTGTACATGCATAATATCTGGAAAACACAAGCCACAAGAAAGGGAAACCAAGCAGCTCCAAGAAGAAAGAGAAACTAGGACTGTTAATTTGAGAGAATAGCAGATGAGGAGATATTTTGTAGAAAACATATAGGCCACAGTGCCAAAGACAACTCCATAAAGAGTGCATCTTTCTTTGTACTCACATATGAAGAAAAGAGATTACATTGGCCTCACCTTCTAGCTGGATTTTATCCCATATTGGGTTTCCCAAGTTATTCCTTGTGTTTATTTGTGGATGGTGCATGAGTATTTATTTATTTTCTCCATTTTTCACATTTCATCTATTTCATGCATTTTAGGAAGAAAACGAGTAATTAAAGAATTTGAGATCTAAAGGAAATTAACCTTGATAGTAAACATTTAAGTATATTGTTAGAACAATTATGATGAATTGTCTAGTGGGATATCCACAACAATTTACAAGTCATTATTGGATTAAATATTATTTTTACTTAATTCTTTATTATGCTGAGACATGCTTTATATACCTCGGGATGAGGGAGATGTGTAATTCCTTCTGTCCTCAACATGGAGTTGGCATGTGTCATTTAAAAATCATATTTAAGCATCAAGTTGCATATATTTAAGAAACTATTAAGTGAAGGTATAGATATTAGTATGCTAAGGTGGGGGTGAGCTACATTACATATTTATATCAAACAACACACAATAGAATACAAATAGAAATAGGAGAAACATAATGTCCAAAAATAGAAAATATTTAAAAGAAAATCATAGGAACTTTTGGGAGCTAAATTTCTGCCATGCCCTAATTTTCCATGCTTTTTCCAAAAAAAGAATGGTTTGTTTCCATTTTTTCAAAAAAAGATTCACCCAATTTCTATAGAATAAGATTATTTTACCTTAAAAATAGCCCAAATTTTATAGAAACTATATAAAATCCATAAAAATTTGAATATTTTTACAAAAATATCTTCAAACATTTTATAGTTTGCATATGAACGACTCGTAAGATTGGCCAAAGTTTCTACATTTTGTGACAAATTTTCATGGTTAAAATTATCCCTAAAGAAAATAAAATAAGTATGATTAGGATAGGAATATAATACACAAATAAAATGACCACAAATATTAAAAATAAAATGTGAATATACTGAACCACAATATCTAAAGACATTGTTAAAGGAAAATACATGATGAACACATACTGTCAAAGGAATGCCTTATATTATGACACTCACTTTTGATTTTCTAAGAAATTTCATGTTATTACAACTAGCTAGATCCATATTAACTCTCAATCTTGATAGAGGATAAAACGAGTGGAAGTGCAAACTTTTCCTAAGTTTTTCCTAAGAAAGGGACTTGATCCCTTTGATCACAAGATAGATCCACAGTTAAGATGGATCTATATTAGTTTTTTCACAACTATTTGTTGACTTTTCCTCTAAATTCACAACGTTGATCCTTAGATCTTTACCCTGTATAAATTTATTTTCGTACTCTTTTCTATCATTTAAGTTTTATATGTTCTTGATGATGGGTGAAGAGTGAACTTGAATCATTAGATGTTTCTAAATCTTTTACACAATTTATCTCTTAAAAATTCAAGTAAATTGTGATTAACTTTGAAAACTTACACACTCTAAAACTATTTTTTTATTATAACAAAAGATTTCTTATCACTAATTTTTAATAACAAAATTAATAACTTTAAATTGATACTTTAAATTTTATTAAAAAAATGTTAATGAAGAGCCATTACCCCAATTTATTAAAGAAAGTACAAATATACAAATTTTCTTAGAAATAATATTTATAAATAACCTTTACTTCAATCTATTAAGGACAATACAAACATAAATATGGGATAATTACAACTCTAATCCTTCTTGACTCATTATTAATGACATTACACCAATCTATTAAGAAAAGTATAAACATACAAATTTTATTAGAAATAATGTTAATGAAGAGCAATTACCTCAAATTATTAAGGAAAATACAAACATAAGCTTGGAATAATTACAACTCTAATCCTTGTCGACTCACATAAGCATGAGATAATTACAACTCTAATCCTTCTCGAGTGAGTCATTGTTTATGGCGAGCTTTAAACAGCCTTAAAAAATTAAAATAAACATTAAACATGTGACTTTAATATTTAGGGACTCGACTCATTGTTAATGACCCATTGTTTATGAAAGCTTTAAACAACCTTCAAAAATAAAATAAAAGACATTGAAGTGAGATGTCTCTTCGATATTTTCGGGAAAGATTTTTGAGGGATGCTTAACTTTTACTAGTGTTTATAAGTTATATGGATTTTTATTAAATAATAAAAAGTACAAAATGAGGCCTCTCATTTCCCATTAGAGACCATTTATGTTTATAAGTTATATGGATTTTTATTAAATAATAAAAAGTACAAAATGAGGCCTCTCATTTCCCATTAGAGACCATTTAAAGACTTATGTTTTTTATATTATTTGTTTGTTTATAATTTATCAAATCTTTTTTACAATTAATTAATTGGATTATGGTTACTTCATTTCCCATTAGAGACCATTTCAAGAGTTATGTTTTTCTATATTATTTATTTGTTTATAATTCATCAAATCTCTTTGACCAATTTGACCAATTAATTAATTGGATTATGGTTACTTCATTTTTCAATAGAGACCATTTAAAGAGTTATGTTTTTCTATTATTTATTTGTTTATAATTCATGAAATCTTTTTGACCAATTAATTAATTGGATTATGATTACAATTAGATTATGGTTATATATGCTAATTATGTTGAAAAGTGTACACTTATTGATAATGAGCACATTAAATGATTTTTTAATCTCAAATCTTAATCTTATGGCCAACAATTGAAGATGCTAGCATATTCTTAGTCATCCTCCCAAATCAATGGAAGAGATTTATTGTTCATAACTTTCTTGCATTTATGAATTCATGCATTTAACAATTTACTTTTTCACATTTACCTAATCATATAAAGAAAGTACTATAAGGAAATATGATTTCCATGTTAAGATGATTAACAAGGATTAATATCTATGCAAGATTTTATTGCCATGTTTGGATGATTAGCAGGCACTACCTCAAATGGATTCCACGTATAACTACTGGGATGTGAACCATGTTTGTCCTAAGTTATGAACCGTGGCAACGTTTGGCTAATCGATATCTTTTCTGGAATTTCATTTTATAGCCATATGTAGTTAATGTGCAATGCTTGGATTTCTAGCGTTTCATGTTATAGTCATATGTAGTTAATGCACGATGCTTGGCTTTCTGTCATTTCATGTTATAGTCGTCTGTAGTTAATGCGATATGCCTGGCTTTCGATTTACGCGATGACTAGCTTTTAATGATGTTCGATTCATGGAATTGTCTGGGTTACAGAGTGGTATAATCACCCTGTATTAGTTTTTTTGAACATTATTTATGTATTGTTTAATTATTGTATTACTGGTTTATTTAGTTATCAAATGTCCTTGAGAACATTCCAGGGAATTCAACATCCCAACGCCTTGGAAGACCTTCCTGTGATGATATTTGCAGCTACTGCAGTACCTGGAGAAGGGATCCAAGTCAAAAGCATCATAACAGGCCTGGGTGAAATCTCCATACCTTATGATCTCCTCTCGCAATATGTCATCCACGGGATCAAGCAACCCTTCCCAGTTGTAGATGCCTTAGATTTCCCTCCATATGTCTGCCATATTCCTCTTGGGCTTCAACATCTTGGAGATCTTTGGATCCTTTTCCTCTTCGATGTCTAGGTCGTCCAGTGTTGGTTGTGGAGCCTAATTATCTTTCTGATTCAGAGGTATTTTACTTTCAGCCATGTTT
>CBVK0102063783.1:0-13250 GCA_900067695.1 Picea abies
AGGTTTACTTTGAAGTTTCTCTGGTCTAAGAGGATCTCATATCTGAGACTTTTCCCTTCTTTTCTTTCACTTACTCACCACTATGCAAACTTTCTGGCTTAAGTTGAATCAAGACCTTGCATGTCTTTGTTGTTCCAGCCCAGTTTTCTGAGTGAGCGATATTGTCCTGAGTTTACTTCCATTTGATCACCCCTTTTATAAAAAAATCGTGACATAAACTGATGGGCGTTGGGCTCTGCTCCTGCTGTAATCCAGGGGTGACTTCCGACGCTAACACAATGGGTAAAATGCGGTAGGGGAAGAATACACAGGAAATACAAGTGGAATCACATTGTTGGAAACCCTTGTAACCTCTGTTGGTACCCCTTCGAGTAGTACCACATCAAACAATACTTGTATACATAATCTCACTTCTATGTACCCTTGAGTATATAGGAAGTCCCCTAAGCATACCTGAAACCAACTTTAGATAAAGCAACCGACCATCTTGTTGCTATTGTACACCAAAACAACACGAAGATCACTCTCTAGTACCTGGGTAGTCGAGTAGTATGACTAAGGGCACCATTGAGCCTCCTTAGTTAGTTCCTTGAGATATTGGGCCAAGTACTACTGTTGGACCCCACACATATATCAGAGAGATATATCACCTTACACTCCCTTGTCCCCATGACCCAATAACATTTTTTAGTGAGCTCAAATGTCAAGGGTACTTATAAAACACCTCATACTTATTTGGACAACATGAACACTTGATTTACTGTAGGAAGGTTGTACTGTGTGGAAGATCAACTTAAGAAAATTTAGGACATAATTGGGTTTGATGAGAAGTTGGATAAGAAGCTAGATGAGAAGTTGATAATTTTGAAAAGATGTTAATTGAGAAGTTGACGGATATGCGAGCTCAAGGCATACCAGAAGAAAACTACCAAACTGCACAACACATTGACCCACACCAAGAAGACATTTCTAACTTGGGACTATTTAGAAACCCACAACCCTCGTTCGGTCCACACCACAATAGATCAATGGATAATAACATATGAAATCATTGTCCTAAGGTGGACCTGAACAAATTTGATGGTTCTAACCCATCAAGATGGGTCACCTAGATGGAACATTACTTTTCCCTTCAAGGAATTACCGATGACACAATGAAACTCATGATGGGGGTCCTATATCTATATATAGAATGAAGACATTGGTGGGAATGACATAAGAAAGCATATGTGGTATATATAGCTCAGAGTCAGTTTCTTAAAGCTATATATGTGTGTTTTGAGAGACATACTCACTATTTGTGGTGGCTTACCATGTTATTCCAAACATGCTTAATCAAAGACTTTATGGAAGCTTCAAGAGCAATTAGCTATTCGTATGGATAACTTAACATATTATTTCTATAAATAATGTTTCATTAGTGGCCTCAAGGAGGATATTCGAGCTCAAGTTAGAATGCAATGTCCTACTACATGGTTGGAAGCGACTCATAGGGCATGGTTGGAAGCAACTCAAAGGGCCCTAGAAGAAAAAATGAAGATGAATGCATAGACAAGAAAACCAACCTTCATTCCCCACACTCTTCCTCCCTTGGGTACTTACCCAAGCACAACTCCTACTCATCCCTTGAAATTACAAATATCATCTTCAACATAAATGGTAGATTTCTAAAGACAAGGACTTTGCTATATTTGTGCTAAAAAATACGCTCAAGGTCGTTAGTGTAAAGAACATAAATTGTTCCAAATTGATATGACCACTTAGGCCCTAACCAAAGACATAAGTATTAGAGAGACACCAAAGTTATAGGTTGAAGACACCAACACTCAAAATTAGGTGGATATCGAACCTCCATTCTTTCATGAAGAACCGCTCATCTCCCTGCATGTATTAGTAGGAATTTTGACTCCACAAACCTTGAAACTCACGTATTACATCAAGCTCTAGAAAGTCATAGTCCTAGTTGATAGTGGAAATACTCACAATTTCATTCATAAGAGAGTGGCAGAAGAAACCTATTGTTTTGTACACCCAGTGCACAACTTTCAAATCATGATTGCCAATGGAGGTATGATGAAATGTGGGGGAAAATGTGAAAATGTCAAATTCCATATGGGAGACTATTAGCTCAAAACCCATCTATTTTCCATCGATATGGGTGGGTGTGATATAATATTGGGGGAAGAATGGATACAGACGTTGAGACTAGTCACCATGGATTTCAAATAACTTTATATGAGTTTTACTAAAGTCGTTCATGTACACACCCTTGGAGGGATTTAGGTAGGCTCTCTTGAAATAGTTATCTCTCATCATATGGAGAAGTTATTAAATAAGGGCCACTCTAGCATTATTGTTGAATTTAATTCCATACAAGTTATGGATAACTTGACACGAGAAATCCACCGAGACTTGCAACTAGTCCTTGAAAAATATCATTAGGTATTCAAGAAACCAAAGAGTTTATCTCCTTTCTCAAGGATATCATGACCATGGAATTCCCCTAATTCATGAAATCAACCACCAAATGTACGTCCATATTGACACCCTTTTGCACAAAAGGATGAAATAGAGAATATAATTCACGAGCTATTGGAGGAAAGGGTCATACATCCTGGTACAATCCCTTACTCATCACGAGTAGTCATGGTATTAAAGAAGGAAGGTTGTTATGTACCTTAGATAGGAAATATAATATATAAGATAAATCCTTAACTTCATAAATAAATCAAATCATTCACACACAAGAATTAGCACAATAATGTAGAGAAAACCCTTGTGGCAGGATAACACCATATATTATTCCTTAAGGAAGGAAAAAACTAGGACTAAAATTACAATACACATCACCATATATACGTAACATTTATTATACTTATTTATAATACTATCTACTTCCTAGGAACATTCTAGAGAAGGAACATTCTAGTAGGTGGAACCTTTTAGTAAGCCTTCTTACATGTATTGCTTTCACATTACTACATCGACCTTGTTTACTAGAAATGACCTCCATACATAGCAATACATAGCCACCTAACTATTATTATTCCCCTTGGGTACCTCCCTAGGTACCCCATATTACTCCCCTAGGTATACTACATTCCATCCCCCTTCACATGTTTCATCCTCGAAACATGGGAAGAAACTGTACAATATGTTCGGTTAGGCAATGTAGCCAGTTGGTACCAAGCACGAGAATCCATACATCTTAGCAAAATGTGAACGTGGGGTCCAATTTCTTTCTTTCCACCTTGACCTGGAATCTAATTTCTCTTTGCTATGCTATTATGATATCTCCATGCATTGTTGTTATTCCTCCATGTACCTCTCGATTTCTTTCCTTTTTGGTTCCATGTTGGTCCATAATAAGTTTGTTGATTCCCATGCCCTTACCGTGATAACTATTGTTTTTTTGAGTGGTGTGGGGGGAAACATACATCAACTTTATCAATTGGTACTTCTTTCTTTGCCTATTTCTTCATGTGCCTCCTTGGGTCCTTCTTGCTTAGTAAGAGAAATATCCTGCAATGTAATTTTTTTTCTTGTACCAAATATTCAAAAACTTCATTTGCACATTAACATTAATTGTACCATCTGATTCCATCCAAGGGTATCCAAGAATAACATCCACATCATTCATATATATGGCATGGAAATTATAATGCAGTACATACTTATCCACGGTGAAATTCAAATCTTTGAAAATTTGAACAGTCTCAACCTGAATTTGGGTGCTTTGGATATGTTTTGCAATAACTTGCAATCTATTAATCAACTGATCATTGATAAAATTTTGCTGGCAACCAGGGTTAATAGAAACAATGAATTTTTCTTTATGAACACAACCATGATCATGTAATATAGAGTTTCCACATGAAAATAAACCCTTAGTGCTTTCTTTATCTTTACTCTTGGCATGAAACCACTTGTCTAAAAGTAATTTTTCAAATGCTTCATTGAAAAGTGCCATTATCTTGGAAAAGTCCAATGATTGCCACCATATGGAAGCATCTTCTTTGAAACCATAGGGTAACCAAACTTTCAAATTCTTTTTTCATAATGAATTTTTGGACTCTATGAATTATTCAATACTAGGACCATCATCTTTTCTAGTAAAATACATCTTACCTTGAAAACCCTAAAAATAGAACTAGTGTTTTAAAAAAATCACTTACTTTTCAATGGAGTTCCTTGAGGCAACTAAAAATGGGCATAGATACGATTATACTTCTCTGATTGGATATTATGACCACAATTATGAAATTCCACAACCATTGTGCATCTATTGGCGCTATTTTTACTAAAATATGAGAACTCTAGAAAAAGATATTTGATTTGCAAATCATGCGGTCATCCTCAGAAAAACCTTAAAAAATTGCCAATTTTAAATTGCCAATAACTTCACTTCTCAGACTTCGATTTTAACGCTTTTTTTTTGAACTTGGGTATTTGTTCTATAGGAAGTCATATATGTAATTTTTTCTTTCAAATTATGTACTGAAAGTTTCATAATTCAAGATGAAGGCCACCATCCTCTTTTACCCTTGAAAGAATCTGCAAAAAAGAAAAAAAGTATTCCATTTTTTGGCCCAAGAAAGAAGTCTGATACTAATTGTTATGTACCTTAGATATGAAATATAAGATATACAATAAATCCTTAACTTCATAAATACATCAAATCATTCACACAAAATAATTAACAAAATAATGTAGAGAAAACCCTTGTGATAGGGTAACACCATATATTATTCCTTAAGGAAGGAAAACATCTACAAACAATCCTTGCTTTCTACAATTACTATACACTTCACCATATATCCATTACATTTATTTTACTTATTTATAATACTATCTATCTCCTAGGAACGTTTTAGAGTAGGAACATTCTGTTGAACTTATGCTTATACTGAGAAAGGGGGGGTGAACCAATATAAGAGACTTTTTACTTTAATTGAGAATTCATCAATCATTCATTAATTTTAAAACACTAAATGCATGCAAACTCAAATCACGGTACACAGAGTTTAACATGGAAACCATTGCGGGAGAAAACCACAAAAACTTATCTTTATAAATTTCTGTAGGCACCAACCTATTGTTACAAATCTTGTAGGCACAAACCTACTAGAGACACCGATCTCATCAGCTGAGCACCAACTCAACAAGTTATTGTGTAGGCACCAACCTACTGAAGACACCAATCTCCTAAGTTGAGCACCAACTTAGCAAGTTATTGTGTAGGCACCAACCTAATGGAGAATCCGATCTCCTTAGCTCAACACCAACTCGATAAGATATTATGTAGGCACCAACCTAATGGAGACATCAATCTCCTCAATTGAGAACCAACTTAGTAAGACCTGTAAAGACACCAATCTAAGATCTTCATACACTGATTAATTTTGACCTCACCTTCATGCTTCATACTTCATGCATTTTACAACATCATCATACTCTTAACTTTCATCTTTGATTCATACCCCAGACATAGCTTCAAAACCTAGTCATATTTAGCCTTCAAGCCCTAGTGAAACTCATAACATCATTCCTAGAATATAATTATAGACTGCAACATCACAACCTGAAAACACTGTACTTTGCAACATCATAGACCATAGTCCTTCATAGCGCACCCTTAAAACTCCAAGAAAACTCCCCTTGCACCTTTAGACCCTAAGAATACTCCCCAACTTCTCTTGTGCACCTCAGATATCTTTTATGCACCTCAGACTTGATCTTCTTGCTTGGATACTCTTCAAATGTGCACATATATTTTGTATTGATAGTGTTTATTTGCTCACTTTTAGGGCCGACCTGTAAAGACTAGCTAGGCCAACCTAAACTTTCTGGCTGGGATGTATGACAAAAAAATTCATATTTCCTCATTCCTAAGGAGTTAAAGGGAGTGGCATATACCATTGGAAAGGTCTTTGAATAATATTTCCAACCATATAACCTATAATCCCATTTGATATAGGTATTTAGAGTTAAAATTCCTTCAAAGATAGGTTATCCAAACTAATCATAAAAAATCCAAAAACAATATTTCCAAAAATATCCATCTTGCAATCTTTATCTTGGACATATTTAGTCTCCCCCTATCTTTGCCATCTTGCAATCTTTATCTTGGACATATTTAGTCTCCCCCTATCTTTGACATCATTGACAACAATATTTCCAACACATTCTAGTAAGCCTTCTTATATTTATTGCTTTCACACCACTACATGGGCCTTATTTACTAGAAATGGCCTCCATACATAACAATACATGGCCACCTAACTATTATTATTCTCATTGGGTACCTCCTTAGGTACCCCATATTACCCCCCTAGGTACACTACAAAGGAACTTGGCGCATATGTCCTGAATTTTGGGTCCTCAATAAGTTGACAATGAAGGACACATTTCCCATCCCTGTTATTGATGATCTCCTTGATAAAGTTCCTAGAGATTTTTTTTTCCACTAAACTTGATCTATGTTCAAGATACCACCAAATCAGGATGAAAGAGGAAGACATCCCAAAGATAACCTTCATAACACATGAAGGTCATTATGATTTTCTACTGATTCTTTTCATCCTTTGTAATTCTCCATCCACTTTCTAGAGCCTCATGAACAAGATTTTAAAACCCTTCCTACACAATTTTGTGCTATTATTTGATGATATATTGATCTATAGTAAAGAATGGGAATCATACACAGAGCATGTGGATAAGTCCTTGTAACTCTTGAGAGAACCAATTATTTGTGAATCACTCCAAATGTTCTTTTGGGGTTCGTAAGGTTGAATATTTGGGTCACATTGTAAGTCAAGAGGGAGTACGAGTTGATCCCAAGAAAGTGGCAGATATGCAATATTGGCCCCGTCCCAAAACATTGAAGATATTGAGGGGATTCTTAGGAATTCTAGGACACTACGGGAAATTTATGAAAAAATATGGAAAATTACAGCTCCCCTAACTTTACTCCTTAAAAATAATTCCTTTGTTTGGAGTCGGTAGAAGCACATGCCTTTGCTACTTTAAAGGATGCCATGTGCATTACACCAGTGTTATCAGTGCCTAAATTTAATAAGACTTTTGTCTTGGAATGTGATTCTTCAAGTAGAGGTCTCAGAGTAGTATTGATGCAAGAAGTATTCCCTTTGGCATTCACCAATAAACAAATGTGTGACCACAATTTGAGAAAATCCACATATGAGAAGGAAATGATGGCTATCCTTCATGTAGTGGAGACTTGGTGCCCAATTTTCTTAGGGAAGTGTTTTCATATCAATATTGACCATCATAGTTTGAAGTACTTCCTTGAACACCGATTGTCTTCACCAGAGAAACATAAATGGGTCACCAAGATGTTGGGGTATGATTATAAGATCATATATAAGAAGGGTAAAGAGAATGTTTTCGATGATGCTTTATCCAGTCAATTCGAGGATGATGGATCACTCCTTATCTTATCATTACCAGGTCTAGGATGCATCAAAGATTCCCATAGGGAATGGCTAGCAAACAATACTATAAAGTAGCTCATCCAATGGCTCCAGGTATATCCTAATATACCTAAAAGTTATACATGGAAACAAGATACATTGAAATATGAAGGGTGCATTGTTATTGAAAAATATTTGGCCCTAAAACAACGAGTTTTACAAGAGCTACTTTCATCACTTATAGCATGTCACTCTCGATTTCATAAAACCTATGAAAGAACTAAGCATTCATTCTTTTGGGATGGCATGAAAATAAATATCCAATATTTTGTAGCATCCTATGATGCTTTCCAAAGAAACAAGGGAGAGATGATGAAGATACTACAGACATTGCAACCACTACCAATCCCAACATAGATGTGGACACACATTTCAATGGATTTTATCTCGGGACTCCCAAAAGTGGGAAACAAATCAATCTTTATGGTGGTTGTTCATCGTCTTTCAAAAGATGCTCATTTTTGTGCCCTAGATTGTACTTTCACTCCTTCCTCAGTGGCCCAGGCCTTCATTGATAATATATTTAAGTTACATGGTATTCTCACTTCCATTGTCTCGGATCAAGACCCCACATTCACTATCAAATTTTGGAAAGATCTATTTAAACTTCAAGGTACACAATTGAATATGATCACTGCATATAATCCTCAACATAAGTGGTCAACAAGTGATTAGAAACCTATTTGAGATGCATTGCTTCCAAAAATCCAAACCAATGGGAACAATGGTTTTCCCTTGCCGAATGGTGGTACAACACCACTTATCATAGAGCTACCAAAATGACACCATATGAAGTTTTTTATGGACAAAACCCCCTGTCAGTGGCATCCTATGTACCAGGTGCCTCCAAGGTTCATGCAATATATATAATTCTTCACACTAGAGAAGCCATTATTCATATCCTCAAGGACAACTTGGTTATGGGAAAAAATCAAATGAAACAACAAGCTTACCAAGATATATCTAAACATTCTTTTAACGAATGGGATCGAGAGTTTCTTCACCTAAAACCTTATAAACATACATCACTCAAAGATAAAGTTCCCCATAATGTATCTCCCAAGTTCTATGGTCCCTATCAAATCATACAACACATTGGTCATGTCATATAAAAGTTGGCTCTTCCAGCCCACTCCAAGATTCATCCAGTCTTTCATGTGTCATGTTTGAAGAAGGTTATGGGATCAAATTGAAAAATGCAAACCAACCGACCAAAATTTGATGAAGAAGGTTCCATTTGGCTCCATCCAAAAGTAGTATTAGATACCAAAGAGCACTAGTTACACCAATGCACAATCAAGCAAGTATTGATCTAGTGGAAAGATATGCAACCAAAAGATGCCACATGGGAATTGCCAACAATTCTACAACAATTTCCTCACCTTCATCCTCGAAGACAATGCCTCTTTTGAAGGGGGAGGGCATGTTAGGGTCCTACCCTAACCCCCTTACTTTTTTGAAGGGGGAGGGCATGTTAGGGTCCTACCCTAACCCCCTTACTTAGATACTTTATTAATGTATGAGGCCACCTTCCTTGAATAAGGTCCATTGAATAGTTAGTTAATAGTCACTCATTGTGAAATGATCCTTTTTATTAATAAGGCCCAAATTACTTGGTTGGCCTTCATTATATGGGGCCCATAGGTAGTTAAGATTCTCTATGGATAGCTATATATTGAGTAGAATGTTATGTCATGTTTTGTCAAAAATTGTTATTGTATTTGAAGCATTTCTCTTGGATGTTCCCCCCTTGAAGAGACAAGTGAACATAGCTCTCTATTTTGATTATCAAAGAGATATTTCTTAGGGTTTATCTCTCTTTTCTCTTGTGTTCTTTGGGTTTGCAAAACATTTTATGTGATTGCTATGAATTTTTTGGGTTAAGTACACCACATAATACTTCAACCACTATACCAAAGCGCCATATAATGCTGCAATAGTAAATTGTGCATACTAATAGAAACTTAATGAATAGGCTTCAATAGTTAGGTGTAGAAGCAGATTATGACCATGTATTTCCCACTTGTGAGGAGTGATGCACCACTGTGAATTAAATTAACTTAAATGAAAGAATGCATGACAAACATAAATATGAAAAATTTGCAAGATATAATCACATATGTGTGTTCAAAATGAAGAATACTGAGATAGTAAACAATAATGTGTTGGAAAAAAATTAATTTAAACAATGACACATTATCTTTATGAAATATCACATTGAAATTACTTATATTGTGATTTGATCAACATACCATATTTAACTAGAGAATCAATCTAAAGAGATGTAGATTTAAAATTTGGTCACCTCAATTTTTCTCTCTTTGGAATAAAAAAAAAAAAATCAAAAGGAAGAATTTGTGCATGCTCATTAGATCATGGTGAAGCCCTCAGTCTTAGATTCATCATACATTTTATGGAATCAAAATACGGGTCCGTATTCCTGAGATACTCAGGCAAGAAGAGCCTCGAAGAAGAATAATTTTTCAAAGTGAATATTTTCAAAGTGCTTTGCCTTGTCCATTTTCGAATTTTTGACTAAGTATTCTCCTCACTAAGTCATTTGTCTCACCTTCTATCACATTATATCTCTTATCCATTTCCACACTTATCCCTTTATTTCCATTCTTCTCATATTCCCTTATCCATTTATTTCATTTCTCATGGGTTCATAACCCATTCTCAATTCTTGTTATACTTTTACGGCCTCTAAATCACACTCTCACGTTTCGTCGCCTTCACTTTGAACCTATACTTAGTTTTATTTCTTAGTCCTGTATTCCACTCCTTCCTATAATTTACACTATACCATACTCATACTTAGTAAATTTATTGAGTTTTCACCATGGGTCCACAATGATATTGTCACCTCTCTCCACATACACCAGATCCCGATCCCTTAGTCTATTTCTCACTCCCCTTCTCCCTTTTGTCTCATTATCCTCCATACTCTCCACCATACTTAGAATATTTTCACACCCCCTCTCCTCTCACCTCTCATTCCTTACATCCGAACCCGATTCACTTTTAATACTGTTACACCACGGGTCCACAAGTCCGCGATGATCTTCTTAACTCTCCACTTTACCCCCACACCCTTTTGATCGATCCATATTCTATACTTAATTTATTTTCATATCCACTATCCCCTTTGTATCTCTCCATATCTCTCACCAAATCATGACCCTCACGAACTTCCATACTTCCTCTCCTCTCGTCCACCCCCGTGACCTCTCTCATACTTAAACTTTTTCCTAAGTTTTACGCCATCCTATTACATCAAGACACGTGGAAGACATGGAGAGTAATCATATCAAAACATGTGGAAATAATGTGGACCTACTTACAAATGACACATGGCACCAAGTTGGAACTCCCACAAATGACACGTGGCATTGACATGGACCTACACATAGATGCTGATTGGATTCTGACTAGGCGATTACATGGATGATGACTTGACAAGTGGCCCATCAAAATTTATATTAAGTCATGAATTTTCTGAAGGCTTGAACTCCATAGTCTCCTTTATTCCACATAAAGAGTATGGACGATTTTAAATTATAAACACTACATTCTCAATTACCACAATGCATGTGGGATTTGATTTAAATAGGCGAAATTAAATCAATGGATGAGGTTGACCCACGAACTAGATCGCCGGTGGCCGAGTCTCCGACTTCCCGAGCGCATACATTGAGTTCCCAAAATACATTTTCCAAAAATGAGAACTCGTTGGAAAGGTAATTTGATGAGGAAGAATATGGAAAAGGTTTGAAGAGCTAAAATTGGCCATAATTCTCACATAAATTGAAATAAAAGTAAGCTCTGTTTGCATGACTTGCTGGTAAATCTACTTGGTACCTTGACTTCTTGAGGCTATATCTTGAGATCCAGAACTCCAAATCCCACTCAGGAGGACTTGCTGAAAATATAGAATGATGAATATTACTCTTGGAATTCTTTCCGAGACTGAGAAATCAAATATCATTCTTAAAAAAGTAAAACACAATCCACTTTTAAAAGGAAACCAATTTACATTTTGAAAATAAAAATTCATTTAAAAACTTTTATTAAAGACAAAATGGGCCCCACTTCAAGGCATGAATTTTATTGACATAGAGTAATTAATAATAGTATAATGAAGCATTAATTAAAATGGTTATTCCAAGAAGAAAAGTATGTGGAAGTTCCCAGAAAGACCAAAACCCTAACTACTTCAAGAAGTATTAGAAGCTGATTTTAAAAGAGACATAGCACCATCATAAAAAAGGTTGGAGGGAAATCAAAAGATTAGAATATAAAGGTCCATCCATCAACATGCAACCAAATATCTTATCAACAAACAAAGATCTCCAATTTTTCTTCTTCTTCTTCTTCTACACCATTTTCTCAAGGCTTTATGCTTGTATTTATGAACTAAGCAAAGGTTGAGTTTTTAGTGTCTTTCTTGTATTCTTCCAAGAATATTTATCTAAAAGATATCATGGAGTATTTTACAACCATATGTATGATTGATAAATGTAATCTAGGATTGTCTAAATGATTCATGGAGGTTTAGTCCTTGCATTTGGAAAGCTTCATTTTCTAGCACTTAGTCAATTGGTTTGCTAAGATGTTTTGTATTGTTGAATATCTTTTATGGATAAAACTCCATAGAGGACTAATTTGGGGTATTACTTTAATGATTTCTCAGATCTTGGGATATCTGAGCATGGGATTTTTTAAGTATTCCCATCAAATTATTTTCAATTTTGAATGCATAACGCATTTAAATCTCTTTGAAATGATCAAAATGACTTCATTCTTTTTATTGTGAAGAAATTGATGTATCCTCTATTTGTATGTGATTTAGAGGGTTGTATAAATGATGTTGAGTATAATTTATTTTGATATTGAAGCCTTTCTTCAATATTTTTATTGTTAAGAAGCTACTTGTTGCACATAAAGATAAGATCTGGTTATCAAGAACCATTTCATATAAATCTAAGTAATACGTATTTTGGGGTTTGCTGTCTAGCATTCTACCCAATCCAAGAGAATCAAGATACATCTTTCATATTATGACAAATGAGTACCACCTCTATAAAAAAGTAGGGGGTTTTTATCCTCAGGAGGTTGTTGTTTGGATATTAACCAATGTAGACATCAACATTTTTGGCGACCATACCGGGGAGCGATTTATTTTCAAGGTATATAAGACTTTATTTCAGATATGATTGAGGAACCAGAGTCTCCATGGTTCAAAGTTTCAAAAGAATATTCAAGAACACTGTTATTTGTTCTAGATGCATGAGGTTTATAAAAATATTATTGAGAGATATTTGAATGACCTAAAAAAGAACCAAGAACCATCAAATATTTGGGAGGATGAATTCCTTAGCGATTCCATTGAAAGAAATTTCAAATACCTTGGCAACTCCATTAGAAAGATTCAAGAATCTCAAGAAAATCCTTATGGCAGCGCCACCAAAGAACCTCATTCATGTTATGATTATCCTTTTCCTTCTTCACCAAGCCCATCAATGGCTTTACAAGATGCATCAAAAGGAATATGTAACCAAAGAACGAGGCAAATGCATATAAGTCCTTTAAATCTTCCAGAAGTAGATTTTTAGATGCCTGATATTCCTATTGAATATTTTCCCACATTCTTTGGGAATACTTCAGAGGATGTAGAGAAACACTTATTTATATTCAAAATAAAATTTGATGTTTTCAATCTCATTGAAGATAATGTTACATGTCTATTATTTGCAC
>CBVK0102063785.1:0-18268 GCA_900067695.1 Picea abies
GTTCTACTTCTAAAAGATTCCTCCTCTAGAATGTTCTTAGGTGATGATAGAACAATATAAAGGAGTTCAAGAAATGTAATTGGATATGAAGAGAATTATTGTATTTGGAGCTGAAGCTCATTAGGATGTTTCCCCCACGAAGAGGCAAGTGAACAAGAGAGGATTCCTTCCATAATAGGATCCATTGTATGGTGTTGCCCTACCTCAAGGGTTTGATATAATAAAGTGCGGTTTTCTATATTGTTTCATATATCTTGTGTGGTGATTGTATTCAGATATATTTGGCACTATTGTGGTACTTTGTATTTAATATTTGGGTTGGTTCAAACAATTTAATGGGATATGAAGAGAAATATTGTATTTGGAGCTGAAGCTCATTAGGAGGAATCCCCCTCGAAGAGGCAAGTGAACAGGAGAGGATCCCTTCCATAATATGATCCATTGTATGGTGTTCCCCTACCTCTATGGTTTTGATATAATAAAGTGGTGGTTTTCTATATGGTTTCATATATCTTGTGTGGTGATTGTATTCAAATATCTTTGGTACTATTGTGGTATTTTGTATTCAGGTCTTTGGAACATAACATGTTAAAACCCATATAAGGAAATGGAAGTACTAATAGCCACACTAACAACCCAAGAAGAATATAATAAGATTAACTATGATATGATGATGCTAAGATCATATTTACTAGTACACATATTATATATTTATATGTGTCAATAGTGATTAAATGATTGATTGAGGTGGTCCATAAGGGTTAGATTCATGCACAATTACCAAGGATGATGTCAACCATGGCATGCATTGAACTACTCAAACTTTATCATCTTCTTAGGTTCTTAACTTGGGTTGTTGCAATCCACTTTAATCACTTATGTTGTCATTTGATCGCTTGTGTTGTAATTTGTGTGGTCCCTATAGATCACGATGTGGTATTGATGTAACATCTTGAGTTTTCATTGATATGGCATGTGAAATAGGTGATGAGATCATGGAAAGAAACTTTGGCATGGTTTTTGAAGGATTGAAATGATGAATCTCTAGTGCTAGTCACACAAGCAAAGTTTGGAGTAATGAAAGTATGATGTTCACAGTGTGGGAAATTTTTGTTCTAAGGAAAGTACATTGTTTGCAATGTGGCAAAATTTTGGCATGTTAAAAGTATGGTGCTCACAATGTGGGAAAATCTTATCATGAAAACCATTGTATAAATTTGGGAGCAAAGCTTCTTTGGCGTTAATCACATAAACACAATTTTAGCACTATGAAAGACTGGATTTGGTTGTGTGGCATAAAAAACATTTTATAATTTCGGATGAAACACTAGTATGGTAAAATGAAATTTTTTAAAGGTATGGTGCAAAGTAGAACTACATGGGTGCACATATCAGTTCTCCTTGGTATATAATTTTCCCACGCACATTAGGAGTAAAGGTGTTGGTCCCCATATATTAGAATGCTCTGCCAAAGAATTGACTCATACGATGATGTTCAAAAAATTGGGAAACCTCTATTGTTGCTTCTCAAGTGTGAAATACTTTCCTTGCACTATGAATTGTCCCACTTTGATAATTCAAAAGAGTAGATTAGCCTTATTGTGAGTGTCATTGAGGTGAGGAATATCCTCACTCAAGAATTTTTGAATCTCACCAAGCTAGGCGAGATAGGTGAGATTATCACCCTGGGCTTATAGCCTGATCAAAAATATCAATCAACCCTCAAGAAATAAGTTCTTGGGCCTAATTCTATTATCAAATTTGTATGTTTTGTAGTAAAATAAAATTAAAAAATATAAAAAGTTCTTGTAAATGAAGTTTATAATAGCTGAATAAAGAAATACAAGATAACATACATATGAAAATCCAATACACAACATGTCTCAAGAATGAGAAGAAATCAACAAATGATTTTTTTATTGATATATTTTCAAGTTACAACCAAGTTTCTCTTTACAAACCCTTGCAAGGGTTTGGACAAAAATTAGAATTAGAAGTCTAAGATGTAATTTTAAATCTTACATAGACAATTGGTGTCTTGAAGAAAAATACTAAAACTGAAAAATAAACTGGATCAATCCAAGCTACAAGCGCATCATGGTACTAACTCTACAAAATAACATCAATAAACACTAAAACTGTATTCAAAACTTCTAATTAAGACTAAACATACTATCGAGGTGAATAAATGACCTTTTGAAGCATGTCACAAGTCTAGGTTTCCCATTCCTTTATTTTTTCCACCTTTAGAGTAACCCTTCTACCAAAAAGAAAACTTAGCTTTGAAGAAACTTAGAAATGAATGAATGAGTAAGTATTTTCACTTGAGGCAAGAGAAAACTTTATTAGAAGAATCTCTCTATTTTACCATGTGCTTATTTGTCCTTGCTCTCTTCCTTTTATTCTTAAAAAAAGAGTTCAAGTGGTTCACCTACCATTTGTTATTAAAGTTAAATAACTTTAATTATTATAAGACAACTTTATTTATGATAAAGGTAAATAATAATTAATAGGTGCCCCCCCATATGTCTTTATTTATTTTATTTTCAACATTTCATTGTTTCTCCACATTTTACTCAAATATCATGCACATATTAACATCATAATAAATATAAAAAATCCCAATATAACCATGCCACATCATAAAAAATACACTTGTATTTCCCAAAAAATCATAAAGACATGATATTAAAGTCTTTCAAAAATAATGTCACGTCTGCTGTTCTAAAAAATATATGCCTCGAATGTCAAACTGAAAATGTCATCACATAATACAAATAAAGTTAGAAATAATATTTTATGTTTGAAGTAGACTCTCTTTGTCTACTTCCTTCGAACAATGCTGCTTTATGTTTAAGTTAATCCACATATGCATATTTATTTTCCTCAACTTTTGACATCTCATGGTGCATGTCATCAAATGTAATTTTCCTGATATTGTCTTTAAGCTTGGTAGGGAGGGTCTTGACATTATAAGCAAATGTATAGGATGAATAAGAACTAACAGAAATCACAAGCCATTTTCCTCTATCTTGTTGAGGTTCAATAACTAATACTTTACAATTTTTGGGAAGTTTAACATAGTGTGCATGAGAAGTTGCAGAAGCAACATGTTAAGTAGGCTATAAACAAAGAGGAGGAGGAATCAATAATGGCATAGTGAGCCAATGAACTACACTAGAGGGAGGATTATAAGGTATATTTTCCATCCATCATTAGCTAGTGGAATAGAAGGTGGCTCCTGAAAATAGACTATGCTTTGGTGTGGCTGCAGAGGAAGAATGATAGGTGCTTGAGGAGGTTGGAAATCAGGGTGGCTAGCAAGGTTCAAATATCCGGTTTGAACTAGTTGGTTGAATTCCTCCAAATTTTCATCAAAATGGACTGAGAATCTCATTCTTTTGTTTCTTCCTCTTTGCCTAAATGCATTAAGAATTCTAACTCTGTTTCCTCTGTTACCCCTACTACCTGAGTGGTTGTTTCCATGACTGAAGAAACTCATATATTTTGCATCAATGGCCTAATTAGTATATACATACAAGTTACATTATATTAATCACATATGAGCTTCTTTTTGTCCCTGGCTATGGGTGGAGTGCCAACTCGAAATGTTGGACATTTCAAAACCAGATACACAATGTTTATCCAAAAATTCTCTCAACATACCATGTTGCTTTCAAAATAATTTAGCAATGGATTTGAATTGACCAAACAATTAAGCATGCAGAGGGAATATGAATGAAAATAAGGAAAACAGGAAAAACTATCATAATATTCCTTTTCTCTACTTGTTGTCTCTATCATTCAAACTGTGCATTTTCTACCAAACTGTCATTAATATAATCAATCACTAATATATTGAACATGGGAAATTAATGAGATGGAAATATAAATGATATAAGAGTAATGAAAAGGGGTTTGTAACTTATGAAAAATGTTATAGATGACAAGAATGCATGATAAAAATACATGTTCAAAATCCATTTCAACCAATTTTGTTCATAACTTATCTCCTTTTTATTTGACTAAGATTCATATCAACATACTCTATAAACCATTCAAATCTACATGAGCATTTAAATAATCCATACAATATCTACAACACACATCTCGAAATAGTATGTTGCTCAAATATCATATTGCTGATTTATGCAAAAATATTCTCTTAATAGGTCTACTTTAAAAGTTTATCATAATCAATTGTATCAACAGGGGGGTTACTTCATGAATTTTAAATGAAAAATGTTTTGGGATATTAGGGAGTAATTTCTAGAAAGTGGTATAAAATGAGGGGAAAATGCCCTATTTATATTTAAGACAAATAAACTTTAAATTTGTATGTCAAAACTGTCAATCCTCTTTTTACCATAGATACATTGCATCTTATCCAACAATTTCAACCTGTAATACCAAATTAATAAATCTAACCAACATTTTAAAAGCAAGCTCAACTATCAAAGATTTAAGGTTGTTCTAGGATTATTAATAATCGAATGACCATAGTATAAACTGAAATAATCTTGCTCAAAATAAATGCAACTTTTAGACCATATTATCTGTACTAATCAATATTTCAAAGGGATGTCATGGAAAACAGAGGCACACAATGCATTCAAAATGGTCATAATGTTGTAGAATGTCAAGTTATAGTCATATCCCGACCTTTCGAAAAAGAACACTGTCAACAGAGAATGCGTATATCCATATTGTTTATCTATGACAGGTTCAAGTGTAACCAAGTTTCGAAACTAGGCATCCAAACAATATAATATTTCTTAAAAAGCAAAGTTTATTAATCAAGACTACAGCACATGTATCATACTCAACTAAAATTGCTGCTTGGTTTTGCAAATAAGAAGAGAACAAATAGTTTGTATAAAATTTTGAATCCAACGCAAACAATCACCATTAAAATTTTTCCATGATTTCGAAACCAAAATAACCAGGCGATATAATATTTCTCAAAATTATCCAACTCAAATTTGAACTTGAAAACCCCATCTCGACATCTGCATAACCATTGGTTGTCTATGAAACAAGAAGGAACAACTCTTTCACTTTGTCAAACACCAATTATCTTCGATATGGTTATGAGTTCAAAACTAAACTTAAACTCAGTGCAAGATAAATGTTGAAAAAAATAGTGGTTGTAAAAGCCACTTAAAAACCCACATGCAAACTTTAAATCTGGTCAATCACTTATAAAGTCATGGGTTCAAAATACGAATTAACACATATTGTTGTTCATACTTCATTCAAAACTTAATTACCACATTATGGGAATGGGTTCAAAACCTATAAAAAAAAATAAATAAATCAAGAATTTATGTTGGTATCATAACAAAAGTATCACATGTACATATTATTATATCCATTCAAAAACCTATTAAGGTCATGGGTTCAAAACCAAACATTTAAATTCCGGTTGCAACATATCCATCTAAAAAATAAACCAATGTTTGTATATATTTATCCATATATAAAATTTCAAACTACGAACTCAACACCAAACCCACATCCAAAATGACCAACATGTCTAAAAACAATGCTTTTCTCAACAAGAATACCAAAAAGTAGAGGAATAGCTACAGGAACTTGAACCCAAGTCATAAATTTTAATAAATATTAAATGGGTTTAACTCCAACAACCATAACTGATAATTTTTTAAAGAAATGGAAAGTGAAATAATGCATGGGAAAGACACTCAACACACAGTAACTATTTTATTTTCTTTCACAACATAAACCCTTGAACAATTATTCCATTAAGAGTGAAAGCAGGGGGGGAAAGAAGCACGCACCCAGCCCTAGTCAAGAACCAGAGCCATTACCAAATTATTACTTCACAAAATGCATGCATAAGATGCCCAACATAATGATATGTACATACTTGGCCTTGTTTCCTTTTTATACCAGGGTTGGGCCGAAAACAATTATTAAAAATTTCAGGAGCAGGGCTTACAGGCTAGCTCAAGCTCTCCAGAGTCTCAATAGAAGCAAAATGAAATGACCAAATCGTAAGGAAGAATCGGGTGGTATACGCGGGGCTATGGGATTAGTTACCACTTTTTTGCAAATTAATGCATGGCCAAGCCATCATGTTGGCCTCCAAAACCATAACTTACATGTGTATGCCAACTTATCACTCCAAACGATTCTCCACATGTTTCATGACATGAAAACCAATCATGAGACTGATACCATATTCCATGTCAGCTTATAACCATGCACTTAAAACTCCTTTTACTCATTTCCATCAAACTTGTCACTTCACAATATTAACTAATCAGGTCAACATCCATACGAATAGGCTATGGTTTATCCTACTCACATATTCCATATATTTCATGTGCTATGTAAAAAACTAGATTTCATACTGTTAAAAACATATGCACCACTTTACTGTGATAGTGTCAACTTCCACCATTGAAGCATTGATTCTCTTATTGTCCTATTCCCTATCCTAATTACAGGAAACTCTTCCCCATACCTCCTTGAGATCTTCTAAAAAACATTTTTTTGGAACTTGTAGGTGCCTTGGAAGTTATGCAATGTGTGTATATGTGGGTTGCTACAAGGAAAGTCACGTACATGTTAATAGATGCTTAAAAAGATATTATTTTTCCTAATTAATTGTTGAGTTACAAGTTTGGTTTGTTGCCTAACTCCTTTTACCTATACTCAGCTTTATCTAACCAAATAGAGACAGATTAAATAGAGCATTTGGTCAAAGGAGAAAGGTAATGATTCATTGCATACAAAAGAAAACATCCATTTGGCTACACCCACCATGTCTGTAAGCCTATATACCTCCCTGTTTCTGTTGGTTATTGACCTGGAAACCATTATTTCCAACCTTTATTGATCACCTTCCTATCTGACTAGGAGTCTTTCTTATATTCTCCTTGAGTCTATTAGTGGATCAAAGGTCAAGAACAACCTTTATAGCATGAGCTTGGGTGGAGGGACCCAAAGTCTCTTTCGACAAGACAATGCCGCACAATATAGGTATACAATGTAACTGCCAAAACTATTGAATATTATAAGAAACTCATTCCTTCGAAAAACATTGTGTTTGTAATGTTTAATTTGCAATCATTTCGTATATGTTGTGTAGAACACTGGTTGCGTTGATTATTTATTTACATTTAATTGGACTAAAAAGTAGTTATTAGTATAACTGCATCTCTTCGTAGGCTTGTATGATTGAAGTTCTTGAAGGTTGCAGAGGAAACTATCGGAAAAGAGCAAGGAGATTCTGGAATTCGAGAATGAAATCGAACATAGGACTGTTCGTGAGTTTATCCTTCTTCTCATCAAGATAGTTAGTTATTTCAATTGAATCGATTATAATATCTATTTTTTGTGTTCTCTTTGGAATATGCTTTCATCACAGTTATAAATTTGCTACAGTAATCCCACTATTGTAGGGGATTTTCCCTAAAAGTGGAATTGGTGACCATACTAGGGAATCTATCTCATTTGTGGGTCAATATAGGGTGCTTGCATGGATTTTCTTTGGTTTTCTTGATTGCTTCTTTTCTTGATTGCTTCTTGATTTTACTATTGAGTTCAATCTTTTAGAAACCCAAGCCTTTATTTTTAGTCCTTGTGTCTAGTATTTTCTTGCCTTTTCTTGAAATTCTGGGTATTGTACGTGCTATTATTCAATAAAAAACACATACATACGTGGGTTGTAAGAGGGTAGGGAATGTACATATGCTCCTTGCCTTTGTGACACTCGTGTACAAGTCTTATAAAGAGGTGCTTTTTCCTTTTTGCTTGGTCAAGGTCTTGTCTTGTTCTTTGAGTGTCCTTCTGGGATTTATTAGTTTTTATCTATGTCCTTAGCAGTCTCAGAATTTGGTCTTGGTTTATAAAACTAAAATAAAAACAAGAGTATTTGATTCTTTTATGGTTTTGAGTCATTATTGGATTTGCTTTTTGGTTTCCATTATTTTTTGGCTTTCTTTTGATCTCTTTGCCGCATTTTGTGTTTTGGATTTATAACTAATTTTTCCAAGTGTATACACTCTTTCCTTTGACAATAGACACATACATACACTTATTTTATATAAGAGTAGAGCGCGTACATATGTGCCTTTATAGTAGGAAAAAGCACGTATAACTGCGTAAGTGTTTTTTGGAAATCTGGGTCATATACACTCCCTATAAGAGGAAAATGTTCATGCAAGAGCTCATATATGCTCCCTAAAATGATCAAAGGTGTGTATAAGATCTCATATACACTCCCTACAATGATTAAAGTCGTGTATGCCTCTAGAAAAGTGTCCTTTTTGCTTTTTTTTCAACGTTTTTAAGCATTGTTTTGGATTTTTTTGGGAGTTTGGTATTGAAACTTTTTGTGGCCTATAGAATATTGGTAAAGAATTAAAATTGATAGGAAACCAACATTTTTTTATCCTTCTTTGGATTTTTTTTTTTCTCTTGGATTGCATCATTATAAGACAAGTCTTGTTCTTAGGATCTTGGTTTCCTAGTTTCTCTTGCAGTCATTTTTGAAACTTGAGTTTGATACTTTTATTTTGTGATTTCCTTGGATGTTTCATTCATAAAAAACATTTTTTTTTCTTTTAGCATATTTTATTTAGTTTTTCTTTGGTAGAAAGAAGAAGAAAATGAAAAAAAACCTAATTTTCTGCTAGTTAGGTCTCTTTCTTTCCGTTGCATTGTTTTGCTTCATATTTGAAAAATAAAAAGATATTAGCATAGGATTTTATTTTCTTCTCATATTGAAAATAATTTCAAAGGAAAAATAACAAAGAACATAACTTTGTTTGCTTCTTTTCCTTTTCTCAAAATGTTGCATTGTGCATTTTGCATTAGAAAGAGAAAATATTGCATTTCAAGGTTTGAAAGATTGTTCATGCATTTTTATTTTTTGAAAATGTTTTTCATTGAAGAATTAGCGTAAATTTTTCTTTTCCAATGTTCTTATAAGTTTCATTTTTGCAAGAGTCTCAAAGGACATCAATTTCACTTCCATATCCTTTGAGTAGAAAACAACCGTTAAAATGAACGCTAAACTTAAAATTTACTAGAATTTGTTTCTAGGGTTCATTAACAAATTTAGGGTTAGGGACTTGGACTAGGTTTGGAGAGATAACTGTCCAAGGATGGTAAACAAACATAGGAGTCTAAGATAGGGAGAATAAAATCCAATTTTTGTATAAGTATAGCCGAGAGCCTCCTCTAACATAGGAGTTAAACACGAGGTTGAGTAAGGAAGAGCCGAGGAGATAACCCCTCCGAGGCTTGACCGAGCATTGTGGAGAGATCATATTTTGGGGATTTCACTAGTTCCCATACCTCCTTGAGAGACAGTTCTTTCTAATATTCAAGATTGTTTACCTTGTCCATATGTTCGATCCCAATTGTCAACTGTACCCCTCAGACGTTGACTGCGAGTTGGTATCCTTAGTTTATTTTCCTAGATATATCAGAGGTGACTGTGGGGGGTTTCTCGTGGTACCTGAGGCATATGTCATATCACGTTATCAATACCCCTAGAGGGTGACCCATGAAGTGATGGTTATCGCACTAGGTAAGGCTAGTAAGTGGAGATCGAGGTAACTGCTTCTCACTCCTTTGTTCATCAATCTTAGGACTTGATCAACCCATGATGATTTTTGAAAGGTCCCTTTACAATTTTTCGTTACTTTGGACTCAAGACCTTATCCACCTAGGTTGAAGTTTTGGAGAAGTTATTTGTTTGTGATGTTTCTGTTAGGAATTTTTAATGGAGTGCTTCTTTGTACAATTGGCCTTAGGTTGTTCTTGTATCATTTATTTTGGATTGCTGATTCAAGGTGGTCGACCAATCACTCCATTGATCGAGAAGGACTCCTTGTCTTTATTTTGAAATAATGGAGCCACCTCTTAGAATACATGGGTTTTTATACCACTAGTTCTCCATAGTCAATGTGTGAGAATTTTTCGGACGTGAACAATCCTGCAAGGGGTGAACCTATGCATAATAACGTCATGCCTAAAGTTCTTGAAGATACCAACCAAGGGACCCCTTTACAAGGGGATTATTGTGCATTTATTTTCTTTGGAAATGTTGGTGACCCCTTGATGGCCATTTTGAACATTCCAAGGTTTAATGTAGGACTACCAGTTTGGTTTTGGACCACTCTAAATGTCTTGAATGCTCTTGATTCTTCTCAGATAAGAAACTTATGTCATGGGCCTCAAATGGATGTTGATCCTTTATATTTTTCATCAAGAAGTATACTTCTCTTCTTTCTCCCTCTTCTGGTGAAATTATAGCTACCAATAACTATAATTTTAAAAGGAATAGGAAGAGGACGAGTAAGAAGAAGAATTCACCAACCTTTTCTAGTCATGTTGGAGATGTGCAACCAACCGCTGCAATTCATGTTGGGGGAAAGATCCCAGTACCTGCAAGTCATACTAGAGTCTAGTTACCAACCTATGCAAGTCATTCTGGGATCATGAAACCAACCTCTACTAGTCATGTTGGAGTTATGTCAACAACCTCTACGATTCATGTTAAAGACCAGTCACCAACCTCTCCAATTCATGCTGGGAGTGCAAGTCCAGTCACTGAGATTCATACTAGAATCAAGTCACCAACCTCTGCGAGTCATATTGGATACCAATACCTAGACACTTCAAGTCATATTGGAAACATCATGCCAACCACTGCAAGTCATGTTGGGAGTGGGAAACCAACCTCTACTAGTCATGCTGGGAGAAACCTAGTGATCGCTGCAAGTCATGATGGGAGATCGAATCTAGTCACTACTAGTCATACTGGACAAACAAAACCAACCTATGCAAGTCATGTTGGGATCATGTCACCAACCATTGCAAGTCATGTCAAGGGAGATGATATTATTGATAAGCTTAGAAAAATAGGACATAATCCTAAGTTCCCTTGTAATATTTGCAAGGGAGATCACCTTACTCATTTGTGCCTTGATATTCTATAGGTACTAAGACTATGGTTCTTTCCTGAAGGCCCTTCTAGTTATGATTTATCTTCAGTTTCCCAGTAGCCTATTCAACTAGTGGTTAAGGAAGTGGTCACGCTAATGTAATCTTCAGTCGATCCCACTCTTCTCTTGGAGAGTGACGAGTCTCCTGAAGTTATCGTGCCGATGCAATCTTCGGCTGATCCCAATATTATTTTTGAGAGTGATGTGTCTCTTGACCATGTTGTCTCGTATCATATTCAACTAGTGGTTGAGGAAGTGGTTGAGCCAATGAAATATTTATTCGATCCCACTCTCCTTTTGGGGAGTGATGCATATTTTAACTATGTCTTTAGCATTTCCAGTTCAGTACCTTTTGAACAAGGGGGCATTCCACTCTCTTCGAGTACGCTCCCTCCAAATTCTAGGTTGGTTTCCTTTGATTGGAATGATCTTGTTTAACCTTGCCTTCCTTGTTCTACACCTTTCCAGATAATGGTTAAAGTTAGTTCAACATGCATTTTCCATTGTATTGTAGATGAAGGAGTCTTTGCAATTATTTTATCCTCCTTGGCTTGGAAAGCTTTGGTTTCTCCCAAGCTCGTGTCAACTACTAGTGAGCTATTTCCTTTAGAAAGAATACCTAGTGAATGTTTGGGGATTCTTCCTCAATTTCCTATCATGTTAGGTAGGAAGATTGTCTTAGTCAATCTATTAGTGGTGCCAGGCCCTTTATACTTCAATATGCTTCTTGGGCATGATTATGTTTATGATATGAATGTTTTGGTGTCTGCACTCTTTTGTGTGATGATTTTTTCTCAGAATGGAAGCATTGCCACTATTGATCAACTTTCATTTGATAATTACCATCCTATTTTGGATTTATCTCAGGTTTCTCGTTTGTATGTTTCTATTGTTTGAGTAGACTCTTCCCTGCCATAGGTGAATTATGTGGTTTCTTATACTTGGTGTTCAATTTCTTTAGTGAAGGATCCTTTACAATTATGTTCACCTTCCCGAGACAAGGTATCAACAATTGATCATGTGTTGTATCCAATGGGGAGCATGCGAGCCTTTACTTTCTCATTTTGGCCCGAGTAATCTGGCACTTCCTCTTGAGTATGATATTACTGTTCACATATGCCATATATTTCATGTGCTATGTAAAAAACTAGACTTCACACCATTAAAAACATATGCGCCACTTTACCATATTGCATATTAAAACAAATTCTTCAAACAAATTTTCCCATGAGCTTAATTCTTATGACATTTAAAAATATAACCTTTTATTCATAACCCTTGTTGCAACATGGAACTAAATTGTAAAGTGGATTCATTAATATGACACAACCTTTGTGCATATTATGAATTTATATCAAGGTCTTTGTATTTGTAAGAAAACCTTCATATGTATATATATAGTTTATGAAACCATACTTCCACCCTTCATACCTTGTCTCCTTCATATGTATGTCAAACTTATATAGGTCATAAAAAATGTGAATCTCATGAGCACTAAAAATGATTTGAAATTGTGTTGCATATGCAATCATAAGAATAAGGAATCATATTTTACAAGTGCCATGCCACAAAATATGAATAATAAAGAGAATCAATTATCACTGTCATGCATCGAAATGAAGTGTATAAACCCATGACATCATCTAATCATTCCAAGAATCACACATGTCATAACTTTTGAAACTTCATCATAATACCATTGATATGCAAATGTGTAAGTATGATGAGGGAAATGCTTGAAAATAACCATTTATGTGTTTTATTCTAGGGGACCCCACCTATTAATATTATATCATAAATATATAGATAGGGATTGCAATCATTTGTATGATTTATAAGAGGTGAATAAATTTCTAGTCAACATATGGCGACTCCACAAGGTAGTCAATTTTTTAATTGACTAGAACTTATAATTTCTGGTTTCGCTTTAAAACTTGAATTTATATTTGTTGATAATTTCTTCTTCTCAGACATTTCAATAGAATTTTCATCAAAATTTTCTAATATGCTCTAAAATAAACACTCATGGAGGGTAGAATATGAAAGAAGAAAATGGTAACACTAACACCCCCAACCACCTAGGATGGGCCATGCCACACACACTCCCAAATTTTGATGCTCTGATACTAATCTATAATGTCGCCAAACTCTCAGGATGGGCCACAACACCACAAACCTCAACATCTATTGCTCTGATACAAATTAGTAATGACTAGAATCATTGCTGAACAAAGCTACTTCAACTTCTTAGTGTGCA
The DNA here is from genome assembly GCA_900067695.1 of Picea abies. NCBI lineage: Eukaryota > Viridiplantae > Streptophyta > Pinopsida > Pinales > Pinaceae > Picea > Picea abies. The sequence goes on from CBVK0102063785.1 coordinate 13,243, forward strand.
GATACCACTTACAACACTCTTTGTTACCAATAGTATTAGAATATCTATGCACAATCCTTAAGGCACTGTGCCTGAATCCAAGCTGGGTCTCGCTCCATGAGTAAACCTTTTTTAAACAAGTATAGAAGTGAAATAAGTAACCAAAATCTATTGCATGCATAACCATTCAAAGAACTTATATATTGTTGTGCGTGTAATTATTCTGCACACATAACATTACTACACATGTATTCAATATGATATTACACTCAAATTCTATCACCTTTGTGCGCATGCACTGCTGCACTGCGTGCATGATGAATTATACCTTGCCTTGGTATCTAATAACCCTACCATAAAATTTGACTAACAGAAATACGTAACAACTGTCATACTTCATATGTGAAACTATGTTATGAGGAATATTCCATGCATATTGCTAACATGAAAAACTTATAACCATTATTCCCATACATGTCATAACATATAGGAAAAGGAACTCATATATGCAGTAACACTACACAAAATTAACCATAATATTCATACAAAGTTTCATACAGGAAAATAACCCATAACAAGAAATAACAATGAGCGTACTATCATTAGAATAGGATCATAAGAGACACTTATATTCAATGCAAAGTCACCAACTGCGTGCATAACTCAGACATTCCTCCCATCCATAGAATCCGTCGCTCATAATATTTCAGCAATAGGCCACCCCTGAGCTGGGGCATAAAATCCATAAGAAAAAAGGGTTCCTAATGCAAAGCTATGGTCTAGTATTTAGAAAAATGCTTATTCCAAGGTGCCACTTCGGCCACTAGCGTATAGTTTCTCATTCCCCACATGTTTGTCCCACCCAAGGAAGTGTTCCCCTTCTCTTCTCAACAGTCCTTCGGTTGCCTCACTTCCCTTCCAGGGCTTCAACAACAGGCCGTACAGGAAGTCTTAGAGCCATGTATCTAATTCCCAGTGCACCAAGGAACAATTCTCAACAACTCTCTCACTTAGAGAGAATGTTCACGGGCTTGAAAACCTGCCTCTTCGATACAACAAATATCTCACATGGAGATAAATGCTCATGGGCCTGAAAACCTACTTCTTCAACCGCGATCCTGACAACTCACTTCTTCAACCACAGGCCTGACAACCCGCTTCTTAAAAAATGAAAAGGATTTCCTAAGTACCCAATTAAAAAATGACATTAATTAAAACCAAATACAATTCCTCCCAACAGACCTCTCCATTGAAGGATGATCAGAATAATGAATAACCCCCCCGAAAAAAATACACTATGGCTCATTAATATATTTGCATGGTCATAACCAAACACTTGTCACCTCCAAGAATATATTTTGACACTTGTCACCTTAAGAACTGGATTTTAACCACTTGGTTACTCGTTCCCATCCCTCAATAACTTAGGATAAGTAAATATCCATAAATTAAATTTTCAGAAATATTAATAAAATATTCCCTTGACTTAAGTTCCCCCTTTTCTCTTTTTCGTGGATTTTATCCCGCCATCTCTTTTCGTCTGAGTCGAGTCTACGCACAATGATGTGATTGTATTAAAAAGTTGTGGTTGATTACATTTACAATTCAGGCGCATTGCCCTTTTTTCATCCAGGCTCACCAACCTAATAATCTCGCAGGCTCTCTGGCCTCAAAACACAAACATAAATACAAAGACTCTCTATCCCCGAAATCACACATTTAATCTGGTGTGTGCTAAATTCTAGGATGTGAGCACTTCCTCCTTTAGTGCACCATCCTCTCACACTTACACATGTGTGCACTACACTATGAAATGTGTACGTTCTTTCTTTGCTGAACGATCCTTACACAATCACCACACTATGGGACGTCTGCACAAACTGAATCCAATACCTGATGACAACATCTCACCATCTTATATATATACATTTATACTTATATTTACTGTTGGGGTTTGGACTTGGGGTATTACATTCCCCTCCCCCTTATTTATTCACTGTCCTCAGTGCAATACATACCCATGTACAATCAAAACTTTCAAAAGACTTAAAAAATATGTAGATACTATGACTGCATAACATCCTCATGTTCCCAGGTTGCATCCTCAGGACCGTAACAAGTCCACTAGAAATTTACCAATTTTACTGTGTGATTCCATAACATCTTGAATTTTCGATCCAATATGTGCACTGGTTGAAATTGGAATTCACCCTCTTGCTCCACCTGAATCACATTCCAATCATTGACATGATTAACATCAGGTACATAATTTTTAAGCAAAGAAACATGGAATACATTATGAATACACAAGGATGTAGGTAGATCCAACATATATGCGACAATACCAATCCTCTCTAGAATTTTAAATGGTTCACAATATCGCGCTGCTAGCTTAGAGAAATTCCCCAACTTCAGGGAACTTCATCTTGCTTTTACTTTTAGGAACACATGGTCACCCATGTTAAATTCTCTGTAAGTTATTCCTTTATCTGCACAACTTTTCTGTTTTTCTTGGGAAGCCTTTATATTCTACCTTATCTTTACCATCTGCTCTTCAATTTCCTAGAAAATATCTAGCCCAACCATTGCACGGTATGTTGGGTTATCCCAGATCACTGGTGTGTTACACTTCCTATCATAAAGTGCCTCAAATGGGCTCATCTTTAAATATGCTTGATACCCATTGTTGTATGCAAACTCTACCGAGTGAAGGTAGTCTCCCCATTTTGATGGTTTATCCATCATGTACATCTTGAGCATATCTTCAATCACCTGATTTATCTTCTTTGTTTGTCCATTTGGCTCAGGGTGATATGATGTGCTAAAGTTTAGATTTGTCCCAAATCTGTTGAATATACCTTTCCAAAATTTTGATGTGAACTTGGGATCTCAGTCAGACAAAATTGTCTTGGGTACGCCATGCAACTTAGCAATCTCCTGCATGAATATTTCAAAAATGTTGGTTTCCTTGTGCACTGACTTCACTGGAATAAAGTGGGCAACTTTAGTAAGCTTGTCCACCACTACAATAATAGAATCATGTTGCTTAGAAGTACTAGGAAACTTAGTAATGAAATTTGTGGTTACAACTTCCCACTTCCACTTAGGAATGAAAAATGGTTGTAGTAAACCAATTAGGTGTCTGTGTTCATCCTTAAATTTTTGACACTCTAGACACTTGGCTATATATGCAGCCACCCCTTTCTTCATGCCATGCCAAAAATATTGCTTCTTAATAGCTACTAATTTATTTTGATAATCAAGGTTCCTGACATAAGGCACATTATGTAATTCTTTCAATACTATATTTTTCAACTCTGGTGAGTCATGCACATAAAATCTGTTCCTAAACATGAAAATTCCATCCTCTTTAAGCTCACACTCTTCAAGTTTCTACTGTAAAATACCTTTCTATACTTTTACTCTTAATTCCTCATAGTGCTGATATGACTTTGCAACCTCTATGATTTTGTATCTCAAATATTCATGGTACATGCTAATGGATGTATCATGTATTTGATGCACTCTCCTGTTGAGTGCATCATCCACCTTGTTCTCTTTACCTTTGATATGCTTGATATTGAAGTCAAACTCACCAAGGAATTCCATCCATATGCTTTTTATGGAATTTAAAGTTGGATGACTTAATAAATATTTCAGACCACAATGGTTTATTCTTAATTCAAATATTTTCCCCATGAGATAATGCCTCCATATCCTTAAGGCATGCACTATGGATTCCAATATTAAATGATGAGTGGCATAGATCCTTTCATGTTCTTTTAGCTTCCTTGATTCATAACATATCATGTGCCCATTCTGACTAAGGACTCCCCCAAGTCCTTCTTTGCAAGCATCCATACATACAACAAAGTCTTCATTTGGATCAACAATCCTCAAAAGTGGCGCACTGGTCAAAAAAATATTCAAGTGTTGGAAACTCCTTTCACAATCCAGAGTCCACTCAAATTTCACACCTTTCTTTTGTGAGGATGTAATTGGGTGTGCAATTTTTGAGAATCCTTTAATAAACCTTCTATGATAATATTAAAGTACCATGAAGGACCTCATCTTTGCAACATTTCTTGGTGTTGGACATTCTTCAATGGATTTTATCTTTTCCTGATCCACAAACTATTCCTTCCTTGGAAATGATATGACCAAAATAATGAATCTATCGTTGGTAAAATGAGCACTTTCTCAACTTCACATACAAATGATTCTCCCTTAATACTTGTAGCACCATCCTCAAGTGTTGCTCATTCTCTTCTATAGACTTTAAGTAAATAAGCATGTCATCCAGAAATACAATAAAAAACTTATTTAAGTAATTTCTGAAAACTCCATTCATTAAACACATGAAGATAGCTGGTGCATTTGACAAACCGAAAGGCATCACTGTGAACTCATAATGCCCATACCTCGTTCAAAATCCAGTCTTGCTAATGTATTCTTGTTTTATTCTCACTTGGTGATTGCTATATCTAAGATCAATCTTTGAAAATATATGTGCACCCCTCAGTTGGTCAAAGAGGTCATCTATCCTTGGCAAATGATACTTGTTCTTTACTGTTACTTTGTTCAACTGCTTGAAGTCGATACAAAGCCTCAACATACCATCCTTCTTCTTCACAAATAATACTAGTGCACCCCAAGGTGACACACTTGGGGATATATACGCCTTCTTGAGAATATCTTCAAGTTGCATTTGCAATTCTCTCAAATCTAGTGTACTCATCCTATAAGGAGTCTTGGACATAGGTGCATCTCCATGCATCATATTTATAGAGAAATCAATATCTCTTTTCAGTGGAAACCCTGATATTTCTTTAAAGAAATCCTCAAATTCTTTTAGTACTGCACAGTTGATCCAGGAGGATCTTCACAATCGACACATTTTTAGTCGGCTTCAAATATTTCCAACATTGTCTAGTCAATAAAGAGCTCACACTGGGATTTCCGATGCATTTCGAATGAAGTCAATTGGACTTCACATGCTAGAGATATGTCTTGTTGATATTTAGGGGCAAAATGGCATTTGTAAAAT
>CBVK0102063794.1:0-21424 GCA_900067695.1 Picea abies
TTAGGCGTGTGATAGCTCGTTGGAAAGGTATTGTCGAGGAGATTCATTTTGGGGGATCAATCATGCCTTTGGATATCATTGAGAACCTCGATCTAGAAAAACCTTCATTTAGGCCCTCAAAATGGCCCCGGAAGTTAAAACCTGCTAAAAATAGTAAATTGCCAAAATTGCCAGAAAGTCGTTTTGAGCCATTTGGAAAAGGTGGGTGGCCACCGATACCCACCTGGATCAGCTACGCACGTTGTTTACACTAAATGAAATATGGAAAAAATTTCTCAAACGGTACCTATTGATATCTCCAGAACCTCTGGCATCGTGGAGAATATCTTTGTCGAAGCATACTGCTCCCCCAAGGAGTTTCGAATATACACAGATTTATTTAAATAATTTCACGATGTGTTTTTCAGGTCTTACGAGGAAATGTCAGGCATAGATCCAAGAATCGTTGAACATGAAATCACGACACATCATGATGCTAAACCAGTCTGATAGAAGCTTCGTCCAGTCAATCCTAGGAAAGTAATAGCTATTAAGGCTGAAGTGGAGAAACTAATCCAAGCTGGTTTCATCTACCCTGTCCAATTGACTCAATGGGTGTCAAATCCCGTCCTAGTCAACAAAAGGCAAGGTATGATTCACATATGTATGGACTTCTGTGATTTGAACAAGGCCTGTCCAAAGGATAATTTCCCCACACCATTTATTGACCAAATAGTCAATGAGTGCACAGGTTGTGAAGCCTTTTCTTTCATGGATGGTTTTTCTGGATACAATCAGATACAGATCAATCCTGAAGACCAACAAAAAACCGCTTCCATCTGTCCATGGGGTACGTTCGCTTATCGGAATATGCCTTTTGGTATGAAAACTGTTAGAGCTACATTTTAGCAGGCCATGTCTTTTTCTTTCCACGATCTCAAACACATAGTCGAGGCTTATCTCATTGATTTATCATCACAATATTGCAAGAGAGTTGATCATCCCCCACACCTCCGACTTATCTTTGAGTGATGTCGCTATTACCGGATCCACTTGAATCCAAACAAATGCAGTTTTTACATCACAACAGGTCGTCTTCTAGGTTTCATAGTTTCAACAAGAGGGATCATGGTCAATCCTTTGAAGGTTGAGGTGATAGTTCAGTTGCCTTCCCCGTGCATAGTCCCTCAACTTCAGATTCTATAGGGAAAAGAGAAATTTTTATGGCGTTTCATCGCAAACTATGCCGAGATCACAAAGGGTTTCATGTGTTTACGGAAGAAGGATGTTTCTTTTCATTGGGATGAATTTTCTCAACGCTCTTTCGAAGTGTTGAAATGCGCCCTCGTGTCTACCCCTCTACTGTGGCCACCCAATTATAATAGATATTTATTATTGTACTTGGCCGCTACGGAGCCAACCATTGGTATGGTTTTGGTTCAGGAGGATGATTTTCTCTTAGAATATGTGATTTATTACCTGAGTTGAGGCCTGGTCAGACCAAAACTCAATTATTCCTATGTTGAAAAACTTGTGTTGGCAGCAATGCATGCTGCCCAACGGTTCTGTCATTACATCTTGTTTTGCAAGACCACCGCCATTGCCATTGTGAATCCATTTTAATACGTGCTGACACGACATGTAATTGGCAGAAAGATCAGCAGATGGAGAGTTATCCTCCAAGAATTCGGCTTGGATTTTCTTTCGGAAAAATCCAAAAAGTTGTTGGTCTTTGCGGAACTCATTTTGGAGCTTCCAGTCAGATCATGTGATGTTATACCCAAAGAGTTTCCTATCAAAGGAGACATGTTTATGATCATGTCTTCGGATCACTGGTATGAAGATATACTAGTATATATCCAGACTTTGAAGTTCCCTACCTCTTCTTCTCGTGATGAGCGTTGTCGTTTACGCCATCAGGACAAGAAATATCTCATACTCGAGGACACTCTGTATCGTCGAGGTGTAGATTTCATCCTTCACCGGTGTCTCATTCATGAAGAAGCAGAAATAGTGCTTAACAATTGCCACACTGGAGCATGTGGCAATCATTTTTCTAGGTTGGCAACAACCCAAGAGATTCTACGAGCCGATTACTTTTGGCTGACATTAATCAAAGATTGTGTTGAATCGGTCAATAAGTGCCACTTGTGTCAGATCTTCTCTCAGAAGATGAGGGCACACCACCCTCCCATGTTTCCCATCATCACAGTTGGTCCCTTCACCAAGTGGGTGATTGATTACACTACATGCAACCCTCCTTCTACAAGGGGGAACTGTTATATCATCGTAGCAGTAGACTACTTCATGAAGTGGGTTGAAGCTATGCCAACGTTTAAAGATGATGGAGAGACAACAACTCTCTTTTTGTTTAACCATATAATGGCAAGGTTTGTCATCCTGAGAGAGATTGTCACTGACCATGGCAGTCACTTTCAGAACAACATGATGTTTGAGTTAATGCCAAAACCTGGGTTGAGGCAAGAACATTCGTCACTGTACTACCCATAAGCAAATGGTCAGGTGGAAGCTGTGAATAAATCCCTTAAGACTATTTTACAGTGAACGATCAATTTGTCCAGGTCAAATTGGCATTTGATGTTGTACTCGACACTTTGGGCTTATCGAACGTTTGTTAAGATTGTAGCCGGTTTCTCACCTTTTCAACTCATTTACGGGCTGGAAGCAGTCTTTCCTATAGAGTGTCAGATCCCATCTCTAAAGTTGGTAGTACATTTATTTCCAGACACTTCACTGCATGAAGAAAATTTATTATACCTTGAGCAACTCGATGAGAAACATCGGGACGTAGCCTTGGCTAATGAGGCTCACAAACAAAAAGTTGAGTGTTAGTATGATCGGTCCGTTCGTCCTTGGATTTTCTCTAAAGGTGGCCTTGTCCTAGTCTATGACCAAGATAAGGATCCCCTAGGGGCATGCAAGTTCAAACCCATGTGGTTCGGACCTTTCATCGTGAAGGAGGTTCTAAAGAAGGGCGCTTATCGTCTAGTGGACTTTGAGGGAAATTATTTGGCGGAGCCTAGAAATGGGCTCTACCTCAAGAAGTACTACTCATAGGTGGGTCACCTTAGGTGACTTCTTGTAACATATGTATAGTCTTATGCATTTTCTTTTTAGTTTTTATCTTTTTGGTTTTATGGACATGTCATTTTTTATGTCATATTTTTCACTGTGGCAGATGTCAAGTGAATTAGATGTGTTCATTGGGTTTGTGGATGATGCTATCCGACACACATGGAGGCTTTTTTCCACAGCTTGGGTAATTTTGACACCTCAGAGCTAGTTGCTATCTTCAGGAGGTATCTGTTTAGGTGACACCAAAAACAATGTTGTTGAATACAGTGCAATATTAGAGTTGCTTCGTGACGCTTTGTCGCATGGTACCTCTCACCTCCAGGTTTACCTAGACGTTTAGTTGGTTGTGTCTCAGTTAAATGGGGTTTACCACGTTTATGATCCTACTCTACACCGACGGTTCCTTAGGGTACGTCTCTTAGAATGAAGCTTTGATTACATTACGTATATCTATGTTCCTAGGAGATTGAATCAAATCACATATACTCTAGCTAATCATGTATTAGATTGGCATATTGCACACATGTAAGAAAAAGAACACACAAGAACATGTAAATACATTTGTAAAATAGATATAATCCATAAGACATAAAAAATATGAAAATGATCCATATATATATCAAAAAATATCAAAGTACATGGGTGGGCACAAGCACCTCAAAAATATGTCCAGTTAGATTCATGGGGCTTATGCCCTCAAAAATATACAAAAGGTGCTCTTGGCACGTAAGTAGTTTAGCTGAGCTATGGGTGAGGACAGTTGGCCCTGCCATAGTGAACAATAACATTCGCCAAATGCCAAAAAAGATGGACCCAGGTCCATGGCACCCCAACTACGTGAGGTTGCATCGACAATGGGAGATCCTCGATCTCTACCATGGGGACTGTATGAGTGAGCATGGTAAGGTTCCACTCTACCCATCTCAACACTCTCTCACCCTCTCTGGCTGGAGCCCCCCCTACTGTTGTTGTTGGTCTAGCGGCTCCAGCTGATCTTGCCTCTGGTTGAGGATGTCGCCTAGTCCTCGAGAAGTCTGCTAGATACACTAGTCCCACATCTGTACAAAACATATACGTTAGTGTCAGATACTCTGGTATACAAAAAAATGGTATATATGAAAAGACATGAAAATTAAATAACTTTGAAAATCAAACTTACCCATCTTTCCTCGCTCCTCTCCGGGATGTACAGGCATGTCAAGATCTCTGGAAAGGTTAATCCTGACATAGAGGTAGTCCTTTATTGCCGGAATCTGTCGTGACCACCAGTCAAAAAATTTGTCATCAAAGGCATTGATGATCCTCCCCCACCCTGTCGTAGCAACAACACCACCTATCTACTTAGCACCGGGAGAGTGGTCTCATGCCCTCGTATAGTCTCTCGAGAACTAATGTTGGGTACCCTATTGAAGAAAAAGGAGGACAAAAGGTCCCAAAACTGAAGTTATGGTGCTCCCGTATCTGACACTCTGTTAGCTCTCTTCATGAAATCTATCATGGTGGTACTCTAGTCAAAAATCTGTGCATTTAAGCACTGTACTGCACAATGCATGTGCACCTGGGAAGCCTGATGTAAAGATGCGGATCCAATGATCCATCCAATAAGTATAACTATCACTTTGAGTGATAGGTTTCTGATCTTATGAATAGGCACCTGAGAACCTACTTTCTCAGTACCAGCCTTGCAATGAAGTCCAATCAACTCCTCGATGTTGTGTGACTCGGGGGGAAAAGTGCGCAAGTTGACTAGATCCTCTCTTCTTGAGAGACCAGTCATAAAGTAAATGTCCTCAGTCATTGGAGTCAATGACGACCCCTCGAGAATGAATTCCTCTGCATTAGGATGCCAGTAATCTATCAATGCATTTAGCAACCTGGGTTTTTCCCTCATAAACGGACATTGGAAGAACTTTAGAAACCCACATTGTGACAAAACAACAATCGCAGGAGGGTCCGAAGAGACCAAAAAATCAATTTCCTCATGTTCCCTCTCTCTCCAATACACATACATCCTGCAAACACAAAGAAATGGAGAGTTAAATATTGCATTCATTTTTTTTCCCACTTATTGAGGGTGTACGTGGGTTGTCTTGAGGACAGTCGCATGTACACGCAAAAAGTTTCTCTTCTGCTTACATGTACACGTGGGCTGTGCTTGGATATCCCACATACACACAGGGCCGACCTCTTTAAAGGTCATCTCCCCCTCAAAAAACCAAAAGAAATTCACAAATGGAAGATGGAAATGGAAGGGAGGTTAGTATGTACTTACTTGGTCCAAATGAAAGTTTGTTTCATCCACTGAAGCTCCTAGAATCAACTATTTTGGCAAAGGGGTGTTTTTTGAATTTTGGTCAATTCCCAAATTACAATGGTGATAATGAGATACCAACTTTCTATTTATAGAATGTTTGTCCCCTTTTTGTCATTTTTTGGTCCCTTTTGCCATTTTTTCTAGCTTGAAAATCATTTACTATGGTTCTTGAGTTTCTGAGGGGATGTTATGATAAGTGTTACTTTGGATATTGGGAAGTTGTTTTTGAGAGTTGGGTCAATTTTTAAGGTCTTTTGGTAAAAAGTTATTTTTCCAAATTTGTGCATGTAAGAAAGGATTTCACCTCTACTTCTTGCACCTCGTTGTATTTTTTGCCTTTCCATAGGATCAATCCCACCGAATTACAACATGGAACCCTCACATTTTCTCTAGAAGTGTTGTAATTTAGTGGTAGAGCCTACCTATACATGGATTCCCTAGGTAGATCCTGGTTGCATTTTTGGTATCCATGCAGTCACTAATGACTATATGCTCGGGAGTCCTTATTATTTTTTCCTGATTATGAGTATGAGCCTCATTTGCATGATTCATTATCACTCTTGATCTCACCCTCGAGACTCCCAAAACACAACGGGTCTTATTTTAAGCCTTCTTCAGACCCTCTAAATATGAAAAGATTGTCAAGCGATATTGTTTCCCTTCACGGTCTCTAAACTAAAATTTGAAGGCACCTCTGTCCGGCGGTAGTTTACCCCCTTTTCGGTTCGAATGGTCAAAAGTACGAACAAAGGTATACTCTAGGAGCCTTGGTTCTCTAGAAGAGTATTCTCAGGTATAGATTTAACCCTTTTTTGGGCCCGAGGGACTAAACTTATGAAAAAGGAACCCCCACAGAGTCCATAGTTAAGCACTTTTCAGACTCCCTAAAATTGAAAAGATAGTCGAGTGCCCTTGTTTCTTCACACTCGTTAAATTGGTCTAGAAGAACATCCTTCACGAAGTCCTTAGTTAAGCTTATTTTAGACTCTTTAAAAATGAAAAGATTGTCGAGTGATATTTTCTTTGTCACACTCGTTAAAATGATTTTGAATAGATGTCTGTTCGGTGCTAGTTTACCCCTTTTTTGAACTGACTAGACTACCTTCGAAAAAAGGTACCCTAGTGGAGTCTCCTTTTACGCTTTTTCAGATTCTCTAAAAATGAAAAAGCGTCGAGCTTACCTTCTCTAGGCTCATTAAAATCACATTGAAGGACATTATCATTGTGTCTTATTAATCACATTTGCATTCCTGCATCTTTTGCCTAATGTTGGCTCCATGTTTCTCTCAACTGAACCATCTGAAGCATGCCTTATATGCAATCCTTGTAGCACTTTGCCTCTAGTGATTTCCGAGTGATATTGTCTTTATCACACTTGTTAAAATGATTTTGAATAGACGTCTGTTCAGTGCTAGTTTACCCCTTTTTTGAACCGACTAGACTACCTTAAAAAAAAAGTACCCCAGTGGAGTCTCCTTTTACGCTTTTTCATACTCTCTAAAAATGAAAAATCGTCGAGCTTACCTTCTCTGGGCTCATTAAAATCACATCTAAGGACATTATCATTGTGTCTTATTAATCACATTTGCATTCCTGCATCTTTTTCCTAATGTTGGCTCCATGTTGCTCTCAACTGAACCATCTGAAGCATGCCTTATATGCAATCCTTGTAGCACTTTGCCTCTGCATCTTGACACCCTAACCCATGGGGAATTTTTTCCCAAGTGTCCTTTTCCTACATATGTCCCCTTTCTATGAGAATCAATGTGTTCCTTGCGCTTGGAACTAGTATGTCTACAAGACTCGATCCTCCATTGTAACATAGCATTCTTTATTCTTTTTTCAAAACTTTCCACAATTATTGAAAAGACAAAAAAATCAAATATACCCCCAAAAGAGGAAGGGAAAAGTATTTTCTTTTTGTTGACAACACAATGAGTCTCCCTTGGATAAAGCACATCCTTTCATTTGATTCATCAATCCCTAGGATTCAATATAACCTTAGGAAGCGGTTCTCGCTACATAGAGTTGTGTCCTTCTTCGCTTGGTTACCTTTCCAAATATATGGAGAGTTCACTTTGCTTCTTGCACCATGAAATTATGTCAATGCCATGCTCCCTGAGCCTCATCTTTTGTCATTCTTTCTTCCAAGGGAAGTCTTACTAAACTTGAGTCATCCCTTTTGCAGTTTGTCTCTTTTCCTCATGCTCGATCACCCTGAAATACCAATCAAGTCCTTGCTCAAAATCAATGAAGTTCTATGCTTGATCATCAAGATCCTCTTGTCTGTTCCTGGCGATTCGTTGAATGGGTAGTGAATTCATACACTCATATTACACTCCTACCCAATTTTTTAAGATTCTGAAGTTGTTTCTCGAGCTCTAAAGACCTCATCTCCAACCATTAAGCGTCATTGGCTTCTTAAAAATGGATACTATACATGTATATCTTTTGATTTAGAGATGTAGATCCATTTTGTATTGCTCATGCCTACACTTTATATAGTTATATGACATGGATCTACAGTGTATTTGATTGGCAGCCATGATTTTATTTCATCCTGAGCATGGGTATGCCCGCCTCAGTGAGATAAATTGTTATTTTTGTAGATGACACCTCCTGAACTCTGGTCCTTGGGATCACTCGTGTCGTACAATGGTGAATATTTGTAATGTATTTCGTCCATCATATTCTCTTTTGACCTCACACATTAGGGGGCATCTGTTATAACCTTAAATTGCACCTGACATGCATACCTGGCATCAAGCCATCTAACTTGCTATCTTTACCAAGCCATTATTGAAAATCTCTTCTAAAAAACATCATTTTGAAGGTGTACATTCCCTACACCATTACTTCCCACATACACATGCTTCCTAAGCCACTACAATCCACGTACACTCACAAAATATCGCAAAATGTGGAAAATTGCATTGGATACTGGTTTCTGGACTGTTACTTAACCATTTGATTTCCCATAGCTAGTCACCCCAATCATTACTATGCCTTTTGGCCTATAAAATAAGGGGTTTGGGTCCCATTGCAAAAAGAAGAAGCACGAGAGGAAATACAATCTGCCCATTTCGTCAATCCCCCCTTTGCCCGAATTGTAAATCCCTTACCATTTCCATAAGAGAGAAATGAAGAGGAGAAGAAGACATGGAAGAAATTGGTGCATGGTGAAGAGGATCCCAATACCAAGTTTGAGGAGCAGTTCCAGTCTCATATTGTAAGCGAATTTAGTGAGATTAATACAAAGAAGTACTTTTTCCGTCTCGCCAAATGACATCTTAAACTTATATCATTTGTTTACATTTCTTGTTTATGATGTCTGACCCACTAATCCATATGTAGAATGCATGCTTGTAGTTTTCTATTTGTCTTTTGATGAATGGAGGTCAACCTTGGGAGGATATTTGCAGTCAGAAAACAACCAAGCACAAAGGGATAGACACTGGACGCGAAGTTTAAGGTAGGCCTACCAGATCCCTCTCTCTTGTATTTTATGTATAATTGTGGGGTGATGTTGGGATAGTGATAAAACATAGGAGACTTTAGATGGTTATCTCTTCCTACACTTTAGGCCATTTGTGTAGTCCATAGAGTGGTTTTCTCGCTATAGCACCGCAATTCACTAGAATTTTCCACGTACCCTTACAACAAAACCATGGTTTAAATTGCGGGACCGCTCTGGAAAATTAACGTCCAGGAAGTTTTCTTCCCCGCAATGAACTATAGTCATCGATCTGATTACGATATGATATCTGGGTGACATTTACCTAATGCAATGATCAATGGTTCTCATTGACCTAGGATCATTGGTCCAAATTCACTTCGGAAGTCAGGGCTTTGGGAGTTTCGAATGTGAAACATGAAACATCTCCCGGAGGAAAATATCCGAAGTGAATGATCTATCACCATGTGTCATGATGGATGAACAGTCCATATTCACTTCAGAAGTCTAGGCTTTGGGATTTTCAAATGTTGAGCGTGAAGATCTCCTGGAGGAAAATCGCTGAAGTGACGTGGCAGTCTGATGTCATATGATTTCACGATTGTTGAGGTGTCTTGGAAAGAATGGTGACATGCGTCACGAGGAAATGGGCAAATGACACAACCAAATGACCTGAGATGAATGTGACGTGTCCTACCTCATGAGTGTGCCATGTGTCTCAACTGCTATTTTCCATGTGCTTTGACACTTTGGGCTTTTAGAGTTTCAACTGTTAGTGCTTCGAACTTCTCAGAGGAGAATCATCGAAGTAACTGATCTGTTGCCATGTGCCCCATCTGATGGATGGTCTAGATTTACTTCGGGACTTTGGGTCCTTGGCTCTTTGGGACTTTTGAATGTGAAACCTGAAAATATCCTAGAGGAAAATCTCTGAAGTGAATGATTTGTTGTCACGTGTCGTGACTGACGAATGGTCCATATTCTCTTCAGAGATTCGGGCTTCAGGAGTTTCAAATGTTAAGCGTGAAGATCTTCTGGAGGAAAAATCCCAAAGTGGACAATCTTTTTCCATGTATCTCCATTGATGTATGGTCCTGATTCACTTAAGGACTTCAGGTCTTTGGCTCTTCGGGAGTTTCGAATGTTTGTTCCTGGAAAACTCCTGAAGTGAAAATCGCCGAAGCAGATGATCTGTCACCGCGCGTCATGATAGATGAAAGACCCAGATTCTCTTCGGGTCTTCGACAATTCAGGTTTTGGGTCTTCTGATGACTCTGGGTGTTAAAATCCATACAATTTTTCATCCCCGAATGGATGACATCCATTGATATGATTTGCTTGGTGGATATTTACCATTGAAAATTTACTTGTCTATTGCCACAATCTGAGCTCGAAATTTATTGCACTAGATCACTGCGTCACGTGCACGGGCATTCCTTGTACATACAAAAATGCTTGGGAAACCTGTGGTGAGATCAATCCATGGAAAACATGATGACAAGTAATTTGAACCAAACACGACATATGTTTCATCTCTTCAAGTAAAAACAAAAAAGAAACACGCAAAGACTCAAAATACGAATAAGGGCCAAGACACTCAGAAGTGGGAAAATGACTTAACCAACCAGAAGAGGAAAATTTGATGAAGGCATGTGGAAATGTGAGGAGAGGCAGGGGATGCAGACCTAGGTTACAACAGGGCTGATTCTAACAAACATATAAATTCTTTATTTCATCTATGATCTTTTGGATGACCCATAGGAGAGAAAATTGGGGGATAGTTTTTTCAGAAACCTTCATATGTGAAATCAAGTGGAGAAGGGATATTCTTTTTTTATTAATCAACACTTCCTACCTGTGTAGGATAAATTTGATACTCTCCTCCACAGGGTAAATGATCACTACAATGAGACCATGAAACTCTTTCTAAGTGTCCACTCTAATCCCATCACATTTATGTCTCTTTATAAGTTCCCACTGTAACCCCATTACATCCAAGGGTTAAAACACATATGCTCAAGCAATAATAAAAGGTACATGTTATGATGTGAAATATAACTAGGATGAATAAGGAAATTTTGGTTATGTATCTTCCATTAATATATTGAAGATGTAGATTCAATATAAATGAAATAGAATTCAATTAAATTGATTGGTTGAGTAGTAAGATAAATAAGTATTGAAATACATATAATTTTTTTATGAAATATGCGCTCATATTTTCCTCTATCTATGCTAGATGAGGAGACACTAAGGATGACATGAAGAGGGTGATAGCCTGAATTATCAACTTATGAGATCAAAATGAATAGCCACTCGCAAGATACAAAGTAGTGAATGTCACATATTGTATATCAGTAGGATCATCAATAACAGGAAGATAACTTCCCATATTTAACAATGGATAATTTTTCCCTTAGGATTAGAAGAACCATACACATCGATAACACTAATCATTTTCATTGGTTTATGGATAAATGGATGCGACCATTTATCAAACTTTACGAGAACTACATCCACATACTACTTCTGTTGGAAGGTTTATAGTTGGGAGTAAGCTTGTCATTGATGGCAAGAACAACGATGGCAAAGATCAACGATGACAAAGATCAGTGATGGAAAAGATCAGCGATGGAAAAGATCAGTGATGACAAAGATCAGTGATGGCAAAGATCAGAGATGGCAAAGATCAGTGATAACAAAGATCAACGATGGCAAGATTAGAGTAAGCGGAACAAAGTAAGCTCGAGAGGAGAAGCAACATTTCTGATCGTTGGATCCCATTTACAATTCCCGATGACCGTTAGATCAACTGTTGATCTGGACCATTGATTTGAATCCATCTCAAAGTTTCATGACTCATGACATGGAGAGGCAAGAAACATAACTATCGAACTTGCGAGATGCGAAATCGCGATTTAATCGCAGCCGTCAGATCAAAGTTTTGTTCTGGACCGTTGATCTAGCTTCATCTCAAAGTTTCGTGACTCACGACATGGACAGGCAAGAAACATAACTATCAAACTCACGAGATGTGAAATCACGATTTAATCGTAGCTGTCATATCAAGGTGTGATCTGAACCGTTGATCTGGCTCCATCTCAGAGCTTCTCCTATCGCGACTTGGAGAGGAAAGAAACATAACCACCGAACTCACGAGATGTGAAATTGTGATATGATCTGAGCCATTGAATTAAGATCATATCTGGACCGTCGAATCATAGGACAAATCACTGACTTGGAGTCAATGGATCCTGGTGTGGAAACTCGCGAGATGCGAGATCATGATAAGGTTTGGACCGTCGGATCTATGGAGATTTCAACCATCGATCAGACTTAATGAAGTTTATAAAGTTGTGAAATATAAAGAAAATTTTTGGCACAACCTATGGTCACCACTGGTGGTCATGAGAAGGGAAGGATTCAGTTTAGATAAGCTCCATTTTGGAGTTTCGGGGATCGTGACTTGGAGATTCGAGATGCCTCATCTCCAGACTCACGAAATGAAAATTCATGAAAATGACTTTTTGAATAAGCGCTTGGTCATGGCCTTGGTCATATAGAGAAAGGACCTAGTGCATATAAGCTCCGCCTCAGAATTTTGGGGATCACGTCTAGGAGTGTCAAGACACAGGATCAAACGAATACTGAAATAATGAAAAGGTGAAATATCGCTATAACTGGTGGTCACCGCTTGTGGTCACGTAGAGGAGGGAGCTAGAGAAGCCAAGCTCCTTTTCGAAGCTCACTAAATGAAGAGTCAAGATGTCTCATCGCAGAATCTCCAAATTACGAAAGTGCGAAATGCATAAATCACAGGTAATACAATGGTGCAGATGAAACTGAAGGAGATCAGAGGGATATTGTTGCACGTCATAGTGTAACTTCTCGAACCATTGATGGTGTCTTCTAGAGGACTCGAAGACACTTCAGGGTGATTGATAAAGGAGATGAAGAGTCTCTGGGAATCTTCAAGAGGGATGAAGTTGCTTGTGGAGGCGATCGACAACTGGATGAGCATTGAAGCCTGTAACTAGAATAGAGAAGGTGAGCCCGTTTGTCACAGAGAAGATGAAGAGTCTCAATTGCTAGAGAGGTTGAGGAATATTAGCATAACATACAGTGATGTTGAATGAGTGGGAAAATGGCCAGAGAAGCTGAAGAGTCATGATGATGATCAGACAGAGCACTCGAGTTATGGAGGATATTAGTGTGGTATGAGTATGTAGAGATTTTGCACGCATTGTATGCACAAGGTGCACAAAAGCTATAAATACACAGTACAGAGAAGAGATGTGGTTGTTGTCATTTCTGGGATTGTTGTGGATGTTGTTGAAGGTGATTCATGCATGAAGAAGGATCATAGGGAAACAACTGAAAAGAATAGAAGAAGAACTATGCTGTGAATGGACATGGTGCACAGAGCATAAAAGCAGAAGAACAGAATGGGCATCAGATGCATGCTGGAAGACGGCGAGGAAGTCTAAGTAGTAAAATATTGCAGAACATTGATGAGACTGGTAAGTTGTTATTGAACACTATATCACTATAATAGTATTATTATTTCATATTCATAATCCAGGGAGGTTGGGAGGTGCTAGGGAGGACTGGTGTCCTCATAGGTTCAAGTGGGGGCTTGAACACAGGGAGTTGGTGCTTCCTTCTAGTTGGTGCTAGAGAAACCAGGGAGTTGGTGCTTCCTTCTGGTGCTTCCTTCTAGTGGGTTCTAGAGAAAAATAGAGAGTTGATTCTCTCAACAAGTTGCAGCTTGCAAAATAGAGGTTGTAGCCTCACAATGAGTTGGTGCTCAAATTTATGATAATGTAAAGAATGTAAATAATACTTATAATATAAAGAAGAAGAGGTTTTTACCCTGTATGGGTTTCCTTGGGAAATATCTCTCTCTATGTTTCTCATATATGTGACTAATGTTGAATGTGCCATTGTTCATTTCTCTACATTATTGTGATCATCATTGAGTGCCTTGTAAATATTTTAAAAGAAGCATAATTGTTTAAACATGGTAACAACTGATTCACCCCCCCTCTCAGTTGCTCAACTGTTGGTAGTAGAGCCAACCCCATTTATCTAAGGGTATATCCTAGAGCTTAAACATGTCAATCCATGAAGGAAATTCAACCAATAAGTCCCCTCTGTTCAATGGAACAAACATTGCCTTTTGGAAAGTTAGAATGAGAACCTACATAATGTCGTTAGGTGCAGATGTCTAGGATGTGGTAGATACTGGTTATG
The DNA here is from genome assembly GCA_900067695.1 of Picea abies. Lineage (NCBI taxonomy): Eukaryota > Viridiplantae > Streptophyta > Pinopsida > Pinales > Pinaceae > Picea > Picea abies. The sequence continues at coordinate 14,097 of CBVK0102063794.1, forward strand.
TAAAGCCAGTTGTGCTAGCTAATAAGGATGACAAACTAGAATTTATCTTCAACACTAAGGCTATGAATGCTATCTTGAGTGGGCTTGCAGAAGAAGAATTCGTAAAAGTTATGCACCTAGGAACTGCCAAAGAAATGTGGGACAAACTCATTAGCAACTATGAGGGTAATGAGAAAGTAAAGGATGCAAAGCTTCAAACCTACAGAATACAGTTTGAATAGCTGAAGATGAAGGAAGATGAAACTGTTGGAAAATACTTTCTAAGAGTTGAATAAATGGTAAATGCAATGAAGGCACTTGGTGAAACAATTGATGAACCTCCTTTAGTTCAGAAAATCCTGTGATCTCTCCCAGATAGGTTCAACCCGAAGGTCTCTGCTATAGAAGAACTTAATGATATAAAAACCTTGGGTTTTGATCAACTTATAGGAACATTGACTACATATGAAATGATAATAGTTAAAGATAAACCTACCTCTAGAGAAGCATCATTTAAAGCAGACAAGAATGAGGATTCTGAGCCCGATGAAATTGAAGCAAAATTTGTGAAGAGACTAAAGAAGGGATTAGGCAAATACAAAGGTAAAATGCCTTTCAAACGTTTCAACTGTGGTAGGATAGGTCATTTTGCAAATAAATGTCCCCACAAAGGAAAGGATCAGACATGTGATGATGAGGAGAAGTACAAACACATAAATTTATTTAAAGAGAAAAACTTTAAGAAGAAAAGTATGTACGTAAACAATGATGATGATCCTTCAGATGATGAAGAAAATGATTCCTTTATTGAAGATAAACTAAATTAATTCATACTTATGGCCAAAGAGGATTATGATAATAAAAGAACAGGAAGTGATGAAGAAGAAGTTGTGGTTGACATGGAAGGAGAACTGATCAGTGCACTGGAAGAGATTGATAGACTAAGATTAAAAAATAGAAAGCAAAGACAATTGTTGATATAGTTTGAGAAAGATAGTAAAGAACCTGATGAAGACCTTGTCCTGCTAAAAGTAGAATTGGAAGAGGCAAAGAAAATCAAAGAGATTTTGAAATAGCAGCTATCAGAAAAGAAGGCAAGATGTGAAGCATTAGAACAAGAAGTAGTGAAAACGAGGAAAGAAATGGAGAAGTTTTAAGCCTTGTATAATCAAAATCTGTCAAGTATCAAAGCCTCAGAAGGATTGGCCACCATTCTGAATCAGCAAAGGAATCCAAAGCTGAAAAATGGCTTGGGGTATGAAGAGGGATCAAGCAGTGGTAAGCCAAGAAATGAAGAACTCATCAAGTTTGTCAAAAGTACAACTAATGACAATAACAATCCTATAGAAACAAAGGAAGACAATCAGCCACCTAGGTCGAGTAAGGAAAAAGATGCCAGATATGAATCTGTAGAACAAAGAAGTAATGTGCTCACTGCTAAACGATGTCATCAGTCTGGAAAAAATTGATTTGCTCAAAGAAGACAACCATTTTCTAGGTACAAAGAATTCTTCTATGGCTATTGTTTCTACTATGCTAACTTTGGTCACAAAGCTGTAAATTGTTCCTTAAGACTTAGACATGAGTAATTAAGATTTCAAAGGAATAAATACTTGCCACAACAAAGAATGATGCAGCCAAGTAACAAACCTTCAATGATTGCCAACTACCAAATTAAGTCCAGGGACATGCAACTAAAGAGGCCAAGAAATAATCAACAGTCAATGAATAGACAATGTTGCACCAATAAGTTTGACCTGTTGAACAATGAGATTGAATGCTACATCTATCATAACTATGGACACAAATCTATTGATTGTTGTTTAAGGGAATATGAACCAGATTTGAAATCTCCTGCTGAAAATGTCAAGTTTTGGAAGAAGAAGGAAAGTGACAAGTGTGGATTAGTGTTGTCCGCCCAAAGAAAAATGAACCCTTGGTATATAGACAGTGGATGCTCCAAACACATGATGGGATACAAAGGCAAGTTTCTATCTCTAAGTGAAAGCAAATCAGGAGACGTAACCTTTGGAAATGATGCTCCAGGGAAAATAAAGGGCAAAGGGATGGTGAGCTTAAGTAATGGAAAAGGAAAAGCCCAAGATGTTCTAAAGGGATGGTGAGCTTAAGTAATGGAAAAGGAAAAGCCCAAGATGTTCTATTTGTGGATGGGATGAAACATAATTTGCTCAGTGTAAGTCAAATGTGTGACAGAGGATGTGAAGTTTTGTTCATGTCCAAGGACTGCAAGATAAAGTCTGTAAACTCAAGACAAGTGGTGGCCAAAGGCAAAAGGACAAAAAATAAGGTATATGTGCTGAAAGAAAATAGAGAAGAATGTCATCTAAGCAAACATGATGAAATATGGTTATGGCATAGGAGACTTGGACATCTAAACTTTGACCACTCAATCAAATTCAAAAACCTTGAGGTAGTAAAAGATCTTCCAAGAATATCAAAGCCCCAAGATTCAATATGTAAACCCTGTCAAGTAGGGAAGAAAAACAAGACACAGTTTAAGTCCAAGAGATTTACTTCAATAGAGAAACCACTCCAACTAGTTCATATGGATTTATGTGGACCATCAAGACAGGAAGGCACAGGGAAATAAAACTACTTCATGCTGATTATCAATGATTACTACAGACTTACTTGGGTTGCCTTTCTCAAAGAAAAAGCTAAAGCATTTGAGAAGTTTAAAATATTTAAGGCTTTAACAAAGACTCAAATAGGCAGGAGATTAAAGGCAGTAAGATTATATCGGGGAGGAGAGTTTATGTCAAGAGACTTCAAGGAATTCTGCGATGAACATGGGATCAAGAGAGAATACAAAATCCCAAGAACTCCCCAACAAAATGGAGTTGTTGAGAGGAAAAACAGAACAGTGCAGGAAATGGCCAGGTCAATGATGAATGAGAAGAACATTGGTCAAACCTACTGGGTAGAAGAAATACACACAACAGTCCATGTGCTTAACAAAGCCCACCTCAGGCCACAAAGTGACAAGACACCTTATGAAGTATGGTTTGGAAGGCCTGACTCAATCAAACACTTCAGAGTCTTTGGGAGTAAATGCTACATAAATAATAATGATGAGAACCTTGGAAAATATGATGATAGGGCTGATGAAGGTATCTTCTTAGGGTATTCTACAAACAGTAAAAGATATAGATGCTATAATAAGAGGCTGCATAAAATGGTTGACTGTATTGATGTAAAAATTGACGAAGGAATCCCAGCAAGAGAGGTATACAGTAATGAGTCTTCTACATAAGACACAGCTAAAGTTGAAGATGAACAGGTCCAAGAATCAGAAAATGAAGACTCTGAATCAGATGAAGACTCATACACTCAGACAGTCTCAAATCAGTAGTCAACTACAAATTCCTCCTCCAAAATCATTCAAAAGAATCATCCTGCAAGTCAGATAATTGGAGAAAAAGACAAAGGCGTACAAACTAGGAGAAAGCTAATCAAAACCATCGAACAATCTCATATATCTCTCATATCCATGCTGGAGCCCAAGAATTTCAATGAAGCCAACAAAGATGATCACTGGGTTAAAGAAATGAATGATGAACTTGATTAGATTGAGAAAAACAATACGTGGGAGATGGTTCAAAGACCTCAAGGTAAAAACATCATTGGCTCCAAATGGATCTTTAAGAATAAATTGAATGAGAAAGGAAAAGTTATCAGGAACAAAGAAAGGTTGGTCTGTAAAGGCTATGCTTAGATAGAAGGACTAGATTTTGGTGAAACATTTGCGCCTTTAGCAAGATTAGAAGCTATCAGAATGTTTCGTTCCTATGCTTGTCATACAAGGTTTAAAGTCTACCAAATGGATGTCAAGTCAGCCTTTCTAAATGGATATTTAAGTGAAGAAGTCTATATGGAACAACCAGAGGGTTTGAAATTGTCTGACAACCTTGACTTAGTATGCAAGCTGAAGAAAGATTTATATGGTTTAAAATAGGCCCCTCAAGCCTGGTATCACAGACTGGATATGTATCTCAAAGACAAAGGGTTAAAGAGAGGAACAACTGACAACAATCTGTATATTAAAACAGAGGATAATAATTTACTCATCGTACTGGTCTATGTAGATGACATCATCTTTGGATGTAATAAAGAGTCATTGGTACAATGGTTTGCTTCTGCCATGGAGTCTGAATTTCAAATGTCTATGATAGGAGAACTGCCATTTTTCCTTGGTCTGCAAATTACTTAGAGGCACAAAGGGATGTTCATTTCTCAAGAAAAATATCTAAGAGAAATGCTGAAAAGGTTTCAAACGGAAGAGTCTAAACCTGTGGGTACACCTATGGTAACTGGATGTAAATTAAGCAAGGATGATGATTCACCTGATGTTGATATCGATCAATGATAGGAAGCCTGTTGTACATCACAACATCTTGCCCAAACATAATGCATGTTGTAGGAATGGTAGGAAGATATCAGGCTACACCTAAACAGAGTCATTTGCAAGCTGTCAAAAGGATATTTAGGTATTTGAAAGAAACAATGACTTATGGTCTGTGGTATCCCAGAAATAAAAATCTTTAGCTGACTACTTATTCAGATGTAGATTGGGCAAACTGTGTTGATGAGAGAAAAATCACCAGTGGAGGAGCATTCTTCCTGGGTGACTCCTTAATAGCCTGGCTTAGTAAAAATAAAGGTTCCATTTCTTTATCAACCACAGAGGCAGAGTACATTACTCCTGCTACTTGTTGCACTCAGGTATTATGGATGATTCAGACACTTGCAGATTTGGAGGTAAAATACACTACATCGATCCCAATTCATTGTGATAACACTAGTGCCATCAGTGTGTCTAAAAATTATGTATTCCACTCCAAGACCAAGCATATTCCCATAAAATATCATTTTCTGAGAGAGCAGGTCACCAATCATATTGTTCAGGTCAATTACATTCCCACTACAGAACAAATTGCAGACATATTTACGAAACCTCTAGCAAAGACACCATTTGAATATCTCAGACAGAAGTCGGGTGTCATCCCATCTCACATCTAAGAGAGTCCATCCTGTTAGGGGGAGTCCTGTATTGGTTGCATATCTGATACCTCCTAAAATTAATGCAACATCTCAGGGGGAGCGTGTTTTCTTTGACATTGATGGCAAAGGGGGAGAAAAGAATAGGGTTGCCTTCGTTGCCATCAATGCCAAAGGGGGATATTGTTGGAAGGTTTACAGTTGGGAGTAAGATTTTCATTGATGGCAAGAACAACAATGGCAAAGATCAACGATGACAAAGATCAGTGATGGAAAAGATCAACGATGGAAAATATCAACGATGACAAAGATCAGCGATGGCAAAGATCAGCAATGGAAAATATCAGTGATAACAAAGATCAGCGATGGCAAGATCAGAGTAAGCGGAACAAAGTAAGCTCAGGAGGAGAAGCAACATTTATGATCATTGGATCCCATTTACAATTCCCGATGATCGTCATATCAAGTGTTGATCTGGACCGTTGATCCGAATCCATCTCGGAGTTTCACGACTCACGACATGGAGAGGCAAGAAACATAACTATCAAACTTGCGAGATGCAAAATCGCGATTTAATTGCAGCCGTCAGATCAAAGTTTTATTCTAGATCGTTGATCCAGCTTCATCTCGGAGTTTCACGACTCACGACATGGAGAGGCAAGAAACATAACTATCAAACTCGCAAGATGCGATATCGCGATTTAATCGTAGCCATCAGATCAAGGTGTGATATGAACCATTGATCTGACTCCATCTCGAAGCTTCACCTATTGCAACTTGGAGAGGGAATAAACATAACCACCGAACTCGCGAGATGCGAAATCGCGATATGATCTAAGCCATTGAATTAAGATCAAATCTGGATCATTGAATCATAGGACAATTTGTTGACTTGGATTCAACAGAGCCTGGTGTGGAAACTCGGGAGATGTGAGATCGCGATAAGATCTGGACCGTCGGATCTATGGAGATTTCAACCATCGATCAGACTCAATGAAGTTTATAAACTTGTGAAATATAAAGCGCCTTTTTGGCATAGCCTATGGTCACCACCGGTGGTCATGAGAAGGGAAGGAGCCAGTTCAGATAAGCTCCATTTCAGAGTTTCAGGGATCGCAACTTGGAGAGTCAAGATGCCTCATCTCCAGACTCATGAAATGCGAATTCATGAAAAGGACTTTTTGAATAAGTTATTGGTCATGGACTTGGTCATATAGAGGAAGGACCTAGTGTAGATAAGCTCCGCCTCAGAATTTCGGGGATTGCGTCTGGGAGTGTCAAGACACAGGATCATACAAATGTCGAAATACCGAAAAGGTGAAGTATTGCTATAACTGGTGGTCACCGCCTGTGGTCACGTAGAGGAGGGAGCTAGAGCAGTCAAGCTCCTTTTGGGAGCTCGCAACATGAAGAGTCAAGATGTCTCATCACAGAATCTCTAAATTGCAAAAGTGTGAAACGCATAAATCGCAGGTAATCCAACGGTGCAAATGAAACTAAAGGAGATCAGAGGGCTACTGTTGCACGTCACAGTGTAACTACCCGAACCACTGATGGTGTCTACCAGAGAACTCGAAGACACTTCAGGGTGATTGACAGAGGAGATGAAGAGTCTATTGAAATCTTCAAGAGGGATGAATTTGCTCGTGGAGTCGATCGACAATTAGATGAGCATTGAAGCATGTAACTGGAACAGATAAGGTGAGCTTGTCTGTCACAGAGAAGACAAAGAGTCTCAATTGCTAGAGAGGCTGAGGAATCTTAGCATAACATACAGTGATGCTAAATGAGTGGGAAAATGGCCAGAGAAGCTGAAGAGCCAGGATGATGATCAGACAGAGCACTCGATTTGTGGAGGATATTAGCACCATATGAGTATGTAGAGATTTTGTGTGCATTGCATGCACAAGGTACACAAAAGATATAAATACACAATATAGAGAAGATATGTGGTTGTTGTAGTTGCTGGGATTTCTATGGATGTTGTTGAAGGTGATTCATGCATGAAGAGGGATCAAAGGGCAACAGCTGAAAAGAACAAAAGAAGAACTATGTAGGGAATGGACATGGCGCATAGAGCATAAAAGAAGAAGAATAGAATGGGCATCAGATGCATGCTGGAAGACGACGAGGAAGTTTGAGTAGAAAAATATTGCAGAACAATGATGAGACTGGTAAGCTATTATTGAACACTATATCATTGTAATAGGATTCAATATTTCATATTCATAATCCAGGGAGGTTGGGAGGTGCTAGGGAGGACTGGTGTCCTCAGAGGTTCAAGTGGGGGCTTGAACACAGGGAGTTGGTGCTTCCTTCTAGTTGGTGCT